>JAQIXA010002426.1:0-17972 GCA_034699045.1 Nanhermannia cf. coronata Gr-Ori-00579 | reverse complement strand
AATTTTTGTCGGAGGGATTTTAGCCAGGGGAGATTTCGGCTAGAGGGGATTTTCGAGGGGGGATTTCGGTCGGGGGGGATTTTGGAAGGAGGGATTTTCACCTAGCCCAAAATAATAAAATAGTACGATATTTCTTAATTTTCATAGTTTATATTTTTATATGCTAGATATATACGATACGAGCGTTAGCTAACGGCTAACATTCATAATGTAATGATATCTCTAAACTTTATTGCTCCAAAAATGACAAAAATCGAGGTATCTTTTTTAGAGGAATTCATAAGTCTTTTAAATCTCTTAACTAACATTGACATGTACATTCTATAACTTATTTTAATTATAACAAACTTTTCCAAGAAGAAATGAAGTAAAATTTTAATTATTCCCTTTCCTCAATCTCAGAGCAGAATAAATTTTATTCGATTTTAATCGATTTGCATGATAAATTTTGTAAATTTTTTGGAATATTTTTTGGGAATTTTAGAAAGATCCTGAAAATTTTGATGATTTCAATTTTTATCAAAAAATTAACTAAAATTTCTAAAATTAAAAGGCCAAATTAGTTTTACAAGTTCATTGAAAAAGTTCAGAAGTTTTTAAATTTTAGATACTGATACCGATACCCAAAAAAAGTTTAGAAATATTTTTGTAAACCGTAGCCTTTCTTGGGTCAAAAATTTACACAAATTAACACAAGTTCACAAATTTATTTTTAAAGTTAGAAATTACTTAATTAATATATTATAATATATTAATAAATTAATGGTCCAATTAATAAACAAGAATATCACACAAGTTAACAAGAATACCTCTGCCATTTTTATAAATGAAACAATTCCTGATATACAGATAGGTATACAGTATTTTGTTATTTTATTATTTAGATATAGGTAATCTAATCATAATATGTATAGGTAGGGTATAGGTAATATTTATATGCCCATTTTTGTATAAAATTAATTATTTAATCTACTTTATGGGTTTTATCTTTTTCATATTATGGTAGTAGACAAATTCCTAAATTTAAATTAGTAGCAGTAGAATAGTTTCCTTAATTAGTAGGTCCAAAAACAGAAATTACTTTCACCTAATTCTAAGTGAAAGTTTTGTAAGAGAGTTTCCAATTTAAATAGTAGGGAAGTTTTCCTATGCCTATGAGTCTTTTATAAATTATAAATTGATTTATAATTAAATTAGATAATAAATACAAAACATAATTACTTTACAATTTAGCCTAAAGGGATTGGGATTATCTAGGTTATTAGGTTACATGGTATGTCGACTGAAAAGTTATTAGTAGCCAGCAAGCAGTAGCCAAAATACTTTTGTTGGTGAAATAAATAAAATTGACTTACCTTTGGAGTTTTAATGGTCTCCATTTAACAGCAAAATGTTAATTGTTGTCCAAAGAACCAAAATTCAAGGCCTTGATACTTAGACCACCAAAACAAAATGATTATAGTACGATGTAGTACGTTACGTGACGTGATGAATAAATGTAACTAGCACTGAACTTTAATTGTATAAAAATTAATAAGCTTTTTATAAACCATTTTATTAAGTAAGTAAAGAATTTTATATTATCAAAATCAATCTACAAACTTTGTTTTAGAAGCCACAAGGTCTGAGCTGTGATTTAGATAAAAAGGCATATTATAAATTAATTAATTATTTACCTATTTACTCGACTTATGATTATCTAAATAGGCCGGGCAGTGTTACAACGCAGCGATTACATTTTTAAAAAATCTGTTACGTCAAAATGTCAAACGTCAAAATACATTTATATTAAACTATTACGTAAAATAAAATGAATAATCTTCTAAAATTCTCTATTTTGACAAGAATTTTAACATTTTTTATTAAATTTTTCGTTCATAGACATAGATATATTATATATGTATACTCTTAAATTTTTGAAGGCATATTTTGGTTTTGGGTTAAAAATATTAATTTTTTAAAATAAAATTGTAAATATTGTAATCGTAATCGAACAAATAGTGCGATTACAGACCTTTTAACCTTAACCTTAAAATTTAAAATGTAATCGAATTATCGAGTTGCCTGTAAATGTCGTAATCGACGATTACTTTGTAACATTGTAGACTGTAGTTTAGGTAAGTAGGTAAGTAAGTAATTAATTTAATAGTTTTATTAGGAGGATTCATATTCATAAATCATAGTAGATAGTATTATTACATAGGTATATATATAGGGAATCCTTAATAAAACTTAAAAGTCAATAACAATAACAACAAGAATAAAAAACCAGGAATAAAAATAAAAAATTGAAAAATATTACCTAACAATTTTGAAGAACTTGAACTTTATTAGATTTCCACTAAAAGTAATTTAATTTGTCCACTAATTTAATTTAACTTCAACTCTAACTTCAACTCCAATCCAACTCCAATTTCAATTCAATTCAATTTAATTTAATTGAATTTAATTTAGTAAAGAAAGTGATTAGAAAAGTAAAACTTAAAGTAAACACTAGTAACAGAAACAGTAAATAATATTAATACCCTAGGTAAATAAGGTTTATATAAAATAAATTTTATAATAAAAAAAGTAATTTAGAATTTCGAAGTACTCTACTTTTATACCTTTATTTATACCCACTACATAATATTTAGTTTTAGTAATAAGGGGTATATTATGTATAAATAATTAGTAGCCCTACTAATTAGTCTAAATTAGTCCCGTCCCTGGACGGGACAAATTGACATTGACAATGGAATATTGCCTTTTTAAAATCTAAAAACTTGCTTTTTTTGCTTTAAAAAAATGCTTTTTTAATGCTTTGTATTTTTGAAAAAATGCTATGTTTTTTGCTTTTAAAAACTTGATCAATTTACTTTACATATAATCAGATCAGACGTTAAACTAATATAAATTTATGTGATCCCTTAAAAAAATACTTTTAATTTAATTACGAATTTTAGTAAAATTTGACAATTTCTAAATGATTAGTCAGTTTAAGTTAAAATTTTTTTTTAAATTCTGAAATCTTGCAATATATTTTAGAAAAATTTCCCTTTTAATTTTAGAAAATTTCTCGAATTTCCAGATATTTTCAATATTTCTAAAAAAAAGTGGCAAATAATGCTACTTTTTTATTCGAAAATGCCCTATATTGCTTTTTATTGCTTTTAGCTAAAAAAGTTGCTTTTTTTGATTTTTTTCTTATACATGTTTGACCATCATTTTTTCTGAATCGTAAAGATATGAAAAGTAAAATTAATTATTCGAAACCAAAATATACTTGCGATTAATTGCCTTATATTGCTTTCGTTGTCCCTAATAATTAGGTAGCAAAAATAGAATTTGTTTGACTTGACTCGACTCATTCATTTCTATGATTCATTTTAATGAATAGTGAATAGGTATGAATTATGAATATCAAATGTACCTTACCGACACCGATCAAAAGAGCTGAAAAAGAAGATAGAAGCTCATTCTGATTTTTACGAAAAGTTAAATATTATATAACAAGTAATTGTAGATACTTATATAGGACAATATAGGTACCTTATGTTTTAGATAAGTATCTACATGATTTCATTTCAAAGTAATAAGGATAATGAGGAGATTACAAAGAGCCTGAGCCTGATGAGCTCATTCTCTACTTATTCTTAGCTTAAGTCGATCGGTTGTTCGGTAGGTGCAAAACTAACTAATTAAAAGTTTAGAGATAATTTTAATTTTAATTACTCTTATTATTACGATTTTGAATGTTCTCAATAAATTTTTGATATTATTTTCATTCTTATTAAACATAAGTAAAGTAGAGTTCTTATTAATTGTTATTACAACAATTATTATTACATAAATAATACTTGCATACTTTTAATCATTACATTTGCCAGTTTTTATAAGCTTTAATAAGCATTTTCTGGTATAATATTACAAATTCCTTAATTACCTATAATAGACATTTTAATGAAGGTAAAAGATTTATTATTAAATTACATCAATTTAAATTTAATCGAAGCTAAACTAGTTGAGAACGCTAATAACTATACATTTCTACATTTTATTTTATAATATACTTTAGGGTACTATAAGTCTTTTTATAGATCCTTTACGTTTAAAAAAGAAGATATAGAATTATTAGAGGCTCCGAAATTTAGATCTATCACTTTTTAAATATCCAAGTCCAAACATTTAAGCATAGACATTTTTATTACTCATTTATATACATACTCAATTATTAATTATTATAATTTACTCTAAACTACCTAGGTACTTGTATTTGTATTGTATTGTAAATTGTAATGGATAAGATACATTTTTTATATTTCTCTATTTTACAATAGTAGTGGATTCGTGGCGCGCGAAATTATTTATTTTAGTTTACATTTAAAATTAACATTATATGGATTGTATTAAAAAGAGAATGCTAGGAGTTTGATTAATAATAAGTAATAATTATATACATACAATAATTATTAAGCATACTTATTGGTTCTTCATTCTTGTGTGTAATTATAATTTACATTTAATTCTTGTATATAATACTCGTAATCTACCTATTAGGATATATAAAATGGACTTGATTTTTTTTGCAATATCTTTGATTATTGATATGGAAAAAGCCTTTTTTCTAAGTATAATTATCTCTCATAGTGCTGAGTGCTGTGCATTGTCTAAATCTAAATATTATTAAAGGGACGAAATTTTACTTGATCTACTGCACTGATAGTATTAATATATTCAATTCAAAATTCAAATGCCTTTTATATCTTTTAGCAGATTGATTATACTATTAGGCTGAATATCCTGATGCTAATTTTTTAAATATAGAAATTTTTTTATTATTGACAAAGTGGGGAAAAAAGAAATGTGCAAAAACCGTAAGAAAAGTACAAGAATCATCAAATTACGACCTTTTTAACGTTGCGTTAATGATTTTATATTTTATTGTGCAAATATATATAAAGTATAAAATCTATGTATTTCTGAGCTGTAATTTTATTTTTAAAATGCACTTATTAAAGATATACTAGTAGGGATCAAGATTTAAAGATAAAGATATCACCTTCTTTCCCTATAGACTTCAAAAAAGATTCCTCATACATATAACATAACTCCTACACTCATATGTAACTGGCATACCTATAGGTATATATAATATACCTATTATACATATTTCATATTATACCTATTTATTTATTTTAATACGAGAAATAATTTTTAATTATCAATACACTTTCTACATCTACGCCTACACTTCTTACAATCCTTTTATGTAAATACAACTATAGAAAATTTAATTTGAATGAACAAAAAAAATTTCTATTTTAAAATTGTCTAACTTTTTAAAACTAAAACTTTTTAAATCCAAAACAATACTAACGATAAGTGATTTTTAAATTAAAGTTATTAGCCTCATATTTGAAAATATTTATATTAGTGTCTATTACCAGTAAAAGTTATAAAGATAAGCCTATCCTCGACGCTTAAATAAAATATGAATATGAATAGATTTGAAAATACTTGTAATTCCTCCTCATACTTTTCTTATTGAACTGAACTATCGACTAATAACTCATTCGTTTCGTGTAGTATTAAATGTGTTTAGATTATAAGTTATATTAATTTGTATATTATACTTGATAAACGTTTATTTATAAATATCAAACTTCAAATCTGAAGAGAATTTCATAGATAAGAATCACTTGCTTATTTCATATTAAAATTAGCATAGACAGGGAGACATGCTGGTCATTTGCTATAGCTATTTATAAATCTAATCCTTAAGATTAGTGCTTGTGTTTATATCAAGTATTATTATCAATTTAAAAACTTGTACACCTACAGATAGTACAAATAAAATGCAAAATGCCAAATTAGTTGTACCCTACCTAAAAACCTGACCTGCATGCATAACTAAAACTAAACTAAACCTACCTGCCTAATTTACATACTCAATTTTGAACATTTACTTTGCCTAAAGGATTTTGCTTTTTTTAGCAATACAGTAAAACAAATCAAGAATTTTTACATTCTTTACTCACCATCAGTGTCCTATTAAAACCATGGGTTAAATTAGAACTTTTGTACCCAACATTAAAAGTAAATTAAATCTAATTACCTCCCAAATAATAAAATCATATTTTTTTATAAAATTTTTTTATACCTACTATACCGTAATTTAATTACCTACGATCTATAAATAACCTATGTACATACATGCAATTCAAATAAAATTACGAATTCCATTAAACTGTTTCGAACATTTTTATAACAAAACAAAACAATTAAACTTTACATTACATTACAATTAAATAAATATGAAGTTATTAATAAAAAAAAAATTTTTTGCATTATCAAATAAAAAAATTGTATTAAAAATTGACGCCTAAAAAGTCAGAAAAATTTCAACGTTATGATTAAAAATTAATGGTGGGTGCGAAAAAAAATTTCGGTCAAAACATCGATAATAAACAAGATTCTCAATTACACACTGAAAATCCACGCATAAAATAAAAGAAAAAAGGTACATAAAAATATGCACACTTAAAAGTCAATTGATTCATCTGAAAAATATTAAAGAAAATAAATGCAATGCTATATGTACTACCAAAGTACATAGGTATATCATGTCAAGGTAAAGTATTGAATTACGAATTAATTTAAAAGGCTTGTGTCTGTACCTCATATAGATTGCAGGGAATTTTCAGGGAAACGAACACTCATTTAAACATTGTTCTGTAGGCAATTGCCTACTAATAGATTAACTCGTTATTAATTAAATCCTGTACTAATCCAATAGGTAGTGATTTCTCTTTTAAAGTTTTAGTACCCTACCCTTCTTTTTTAGTTTAAATTCTTATTAACTGTATGATGTGATGTGATAATGAAAATACCTTACCTAGACTAATCCTACCTAAATATTAAATAAATATAGGTACATACACATTTGAAAAAAACACATGACTAACAAATAATAGTTGATGAACCCTACTCTGAAATACCAAACTTTGCTATTTCTTAACTTAAGTACAAATAATTTGCAATAAATATCTATCTTGGTAATTACAATGCATATCATTCCATAAATATGACTCATGTTCAGTGATTGCTACTTAAGGCCACCTTCCTCTCACTAATATTTTTAAAAAGTATTTGAAGCAAATGATAGACATACCTACCTACTACCTAATTACATTAACTTGAATTATTGCTAATACTAAATTTTTTTAGAAGATATAATAAAAATTTGCGAAAAGCGATAAATCTAATCTAACTTTTAAATCTAAATCTCCACACATTTATAAAGAATAATGCGATCAAGTAATTAATCTAATTTATCAAAGAATTAGGACATCTTTTCTTTTAATTTGTCTCGAAATTATTACTCAGCAAACCAAAGAGATTGGTATGATTGCTTTGGTGGACTCAAAGTCCCAAAATATGCAGCTGCCATTTGATGAGGATGTGTAAATGGAAGGTGAGCTGGAGGAGGTAGTGAATGAACATGATTTGCAGCCGCTGCTAAAACTGATCTACTGTTGTGGCCGATATGAGCTGGTGGCGGCAGAGCCCTATATTTAAGAAATCAATTATAAATAATGGGGGGGAAAATAAAAATAGTCACAATGAATGATATATTATAGGCTCAGAAGTGGCGATCAATATATTGATCGATGCAAGGGCAAGGGTCTATATATGTAATACGTATATATATGTAAATTATTTACCCAGTAAAATGGCTGAGCTGATAAGCTGAATTAGGCACAGGTTGTCCAGTCACATATACAGCATTTTGGGGTCTTCGATAAATATCTTGCGATGAAGAAGCATAAATTGTATTAGGAGATAGCCCTCCCATTATATGATGTCGAGACTGAGGTGATAAGTGTCTATAAAAAATTTCCAATTAATACAAGTAGATAAGTACCCTAACTCCTAACTTAAAAAGTTTAGAACATTTGTTTGTAGCCAATAAATTAAAATAAATACTTACCTCATTTCTTGACGATATGAATGAGAAGGAATAGCAGAGTTTGCCCAATTACTGGCATGAGCTTCCCTTAGAAATTGTGCAGCAACTTCAACAGATCTCAAATTATCATTTCGAAAATGATGTGGATGTGGAAACTGTGCATGATGTTGCTGATTAGAAAAATCTCCTGAGGAGTGTTGTCGACTATTGTTAGATGTGGATGACACATTATTCAAGTTCAAATTTCCATTAATCAAAAGACCCGGAACATTTCCATTTGCGTAAAAATCCCTTGTACTTAAAAGAGAAAAATAAATATTTTACATTAAAACTTAAGCTGTGTATTATTTGTATTTATGATTAGATAATTATTTTACTAGTATAGTCTATACTGTATAGAGTATAGTGTTACCTAATTATTATTACTTTACCTTTGATAAATTTTTCCGAATGATTTTGGTGGCTCAATCTCAATAATATTTGATACAGGTGTATGAGAAATCATGGGCTCTTTTTTCATTCCAATTAAACATTCTGATTGAGCTTTGGCCAAAATTCTCTTTTTCTGAGACCCATAATTAGATGAATTTAAATCGGGCTTAATATCTCTTTGATGATGATTATTGTTTTGTTTATTAGCATTAGCATTGTTATTGCTATAAGTATTATTGTTTGTGTTTATATTTTGTTGGTGATTTATCGTATGGCCGTTGTTATTGTTTTGAGAATTTTGAATTTTGATAGGACTTCGCTGATCTTCTTCGTCACTTTCTACTGTTACGCATGAAACTATGTTTCGTCTTCGCCCCATATTTCTAGGAGTAGATTGATTACTAAAATTTAAATGGTAAATTACATGTTTATTAAATGAAAAAATAGGTTTAGATTTTTAAAACATTACGTTACGAGTAATATCAAGTACAGAGTATTATTCTAGTACATATATATTATAAAAACTAAAAATATGAACTTTTATTACCTTCTAAATATAACCTCATCTTGTGGAGTAATTGCAAGAACAGAAGGACAATTTGATCCAAGAGAGCAATGTGTGACTTTTGAATTGACACATGCACTACAAGTTCGATCCCTACAGTTGTTTGTAAAAGATTTCCTAAAATATAAAATTTAGTTAAAAAAAATGTTCATAATATTTCATAAAAATATTTTTAAAGGGATAAGATATCGATACCTTGAGTTATCGTCATCACTGTCGGAAATTGTTATTACAGATACTGGTGAAGGAGTATCTCGAATTGTAATTGTTGGTTGTCGAACGTTATCTGATGGATTTTCATTGTTGTCGTTATTACTACTACTGATACTGTTATTGTTAATATTATTATTTTGATATATCGCACTTCCATTTCCAGGTTTAGTTGTATAGTGATGATAATTATTGATATTCCGAGTAGAATGAGCTGGTTGATTATTATTCCAACTGTTAGCTATAAAGTTTAAGTTTAAATATTAATTAATATTAATTAATATTAATATTAATTTCATTTTAAAATGAAATTAATATTTAAAAATAAAATAAAATAGGCTTAGATTTTATTTATATATTTTTACCAATATGATGATGATTAGACGATGAATGAGGACGACTGTTTTCTTTTACTCGTTTCTTTAATGGACTTAAATGAGAAATGCTGTCATTTATGTTACTCTTTTTGCTACTCCCACCATTGTCCCAATGTGAATTTGAGTAATTGTGAGATTTAGAATGAGCCGGAATGGAATTTCCAAAGTTATTTCTGTTATTGTTGTTTCCATTGAAGTTTAATGATGAATAAGATGATGTTTGATGTGCTATTGGTGGCTGAATCTGCGAATTATGACCGAGAACAATTTGCGATTTCATATTTCCTACAGAATTCCCACTATTTCCTCTTTTTCCCCAAGGTCCATCGTATATATCAGCAAATTCAACGGGGAAAACATGTCTTTGATCTTGAATAATGGCAGACGAATCAACAATTAGTGGTCTTCCCCAATCTGAATCGGGAATTAAATGTTGTGGGATAGAATGAGGGTGTTGATTTTGCCAAGAAAGCACTTGACGACCAGCAACGAGCATTTGACGCCCTTGATCAACATATTGCTGTTGAGCAGCAGCAACTTGTTGAGTTAAAAGAGGTAATTGAATTTGTGATCCTTGTTGAACCGCCTTTGGAGGACCTAAAAATTTAAAAATTGCTTTAAATCCAATTGATTGATAATATATAGTCTAATAAATATTGTTGCCTTATTAAATAATAGACATTTCAAATATAAAAAATAGTCTAGTTATATTCTTATCTTATCGATCGATTGTCTCGTTCAAATAATATAATCTGACAGTTTTTTAAGTAAAGTCAGAGAGAAAACTATTTGAAGAAATTATTATAGCGGTTGTTAAAAATTGGAGCAAATTATAAAACAAATTTGACACAGAGTGCGAACCGCAATTTTTTTATTACTAAAAAGAAGTATCTATTTGCATTAGAATTAGTATACTTACCTTCAGAGCACTTAAATGAACTATCTGTCCAAGGCGAACCCAATGACCCAACACTCTATATAAGTCAAATTATTAAATAAAATAAAATAGGTATGTATTAAAATCATTTAAAAAATTATTTATAAGTCAAATATGCTCAAGATAAAATTAGCTTTGAAAATATTGAATATAAAATACGTTCAGAATTATAATAATAAATAATACGCCATTTATTGGTTCAATTTTACCTGATATGGAGGACAAAGAATAGAAGGAACCAATTGAGGAGGAAAATCGTTTCTTGAAGTATATTGACGTGGAGCACTTCTTCCATATATTTGATATTGATTAGCTAAAGCTGGCGGGAAAGCTAGTGTCACATTAGTGGTATTCGACTGATTTGATTGAACAAAATTTGAACCTCCTCGTCTACACACTTCCATCATTTGTACACTAGCCTTAACATTTGAGCAGTGTGCATACTGTAAATATAAATATTTTAGATTCAGCTTAAGTTATTTAATAAAATTTTAAAGGAAAACTAACCTCTGTAAAATGACACAAAGTGACAAACGGATGGTTTAATGCCTCCCCTGGTGTTATACGTCGCTCCTAAATTGATACAACATGATTTATTTTATAAAAGCAGTTAAAAAAGTACTAGCTAATAATAGTAATTATCAATTAAATTTTTACTTGATCCATCGTTAGCATTCGCTTCAAAAGATCAATAAATTCGCGTCTATCAGCTTTTTCAGCTAAAAGTTCGCCTCCTAAAATTATTTAAAAATTAGTAATATTACTTTACTAGTATTAATTATTATATTATTTTCAATCAAAATAAGATTTTATGATACCACAAATCGTAAAGATAAATATTAGTTACCTTCTAAATCAGTTGGTACATTAACTTGGCCAATATCATCGATACAATTGAAAATATATTTCCTTGCTTCTTTTGATTTGATACCAGTCTCTGCTTCATGCTCTTCTGGAGTCTAAGAAAATTTTAAGAAAACATTTTAATCGATAATTTTCGATTTTAAAAAATTACCTTTAATCTCCAAAATGGATAGGTACTGTCTAAGTCTCTATAAAAAAATTTAGTAGTTTTGGATGCAGAGTTCAGCATATTCTCTGTAGGAAGTCCTTGGGTTTGACTAATGTATCTTATTTGATCATATTCAGATGAGCCTATTTGAAGAAAAAAATAGTTAATAAACAACTAATACATAATATAATTTGAATCTTGTAAAAAATTTGAAAAATATATTTTATAAGTTAAAAACCTGGATAAAGAGGCCAACCCAAAAATAATTCAGCAATTACACATCCTAAAGACCACATATCTATAGCTAAAAAACAAAATATAATAACAGATATGAGATACGTTATTCTGATTGATTTATTATAGAAATCTGAGAATCAAATTTCTTTTTACTTACCCTCACAAAAAGGTCGTCCCTGTTAAAGTAAAAATTGAATTAATTGTGTTTTTTGCTAGCTAATAATTTTAAATAACAAAAAGCACGCCACAGATTATTTCCGGAAAAGAAAAGTGTTTGGGAGTTTCGTAAATTCTCATCAAATTCATGACTACCTACCTACCCATACAATTTAAATTTTATACAACTTTTTTTCTCTCGAACGATAATCAAAAAATATATACATGGAATAAAATAGTTTTTGTCGTATATATATACATGTAGACTTGTAGGTACAGGAAATAATCTTTAAGGCAAAATATTATAAATAGGTAATAATAATATGAAATACCTATATATAAATACTTACCACAAGTATCTCGGGTGCTCTATAATATCTTGATTGAAGATAAGTATTACAAACAGCTTTTGAAACATGAGATGCTGAGCCAAAATCAATTACTTTAACTCTATATGGTTGTCTCTGGGGATTAACCAACATTATATTTTCCGGCTTTAAATCTGCATGTATTAATCCAAGTTGCTAGAAAATTTTAGAAAAGTTGTTAAGTTTTTTTTTCCCTAAAAATGAAAATATATTTTAGAAATGTTATCTCACTTTAAGTTTTAACAAGGCTGTTAGCACTTGTTGAAGAATTGGTCGAATAAATTTTAATGGTAAAGGAGAAAATTTATTTTGTTTTAGAAAATCATAAAGATTTTGTTCGAGCATTTCGAAAACAAGACATGTATGACTCCGATGTTGAAAACATTCGTAAGCACGGACAAAGTTGAATTCGTCTGCATTTTCTTGGCTTAATCGAGATAAAATGCTGACTTCGATTTGTCCTTGACGAGCATACGAAGGATGATTTTTAAGTATTTTGATTGCTACTATTTCATTAGTGCCTTTTTTCCAACATTTGACAACCTATAGTTTTTAAGAATATTTATGAATTAGGTAGTTGATTTGTTTAGCTATAATATTAACTATATAAAATATGCAATTTTAATATGCAATTACTTGACCAAATGTTCCTCTCCCAAGAAATTCCAAAACTTCATAATGAGTTTGAGATGTAAGCGAGAATAGAACTATATTATAAAATAAAAATAAAGTAATTTTAAATAAATCATAGCAAAAAATTTCACCTTTAGTATAACTACTAAATCATGTTCATTTATACAGCATTATATTTTACCCACCCTCATGCTGCACAAGTTGGTAATCTCCATCCCCTCCGACGTTGCCGCCCCCAACGGCAGCTTTACCTGAAGAGAATAAGAAATAAGTAAAGATTCAACTAAAGACCATGTTAGAATCTTATAATTAAATATCTAAAAAATTACTTTGAACCGCCGTGTTGGCTGTGTTATTATTTGAATGACTTGTATTATTTCCACCTCCAACACTGTCCAGAACACCATGCCCTAATAGACTTTCGGATTCTAAGCACTTTCTGATTCGCTAAAATTAGTAAGGAAAATAAATAAATAATTGGTTTTTATAAATGAATAACATTTATTAGCTACCTTTCTCGAGCACCTATGATAATTACTTGAAGATTCGTGGATATACTTTAAGGTTGATGATTTGACGGGGACATGTGCCTTAAAACAAAATAAAAATTATGTTTAATTTATTTTTATATCGTCCTATCATTATCAATTTTTGAAAATTTCAATCTTTAAACAGATTGAAACATTATGAAACATTGATTTGAGGTAAGTTTCGTAGTTCTATTTATTTTATTTAATATTTTTAGCGAAACTAAAATTATTAAGTTAATTAACTTATTAGCTAAATATAAGATATATTATATTAAGTACATATCACCAGTATGTTTTTTAGGTAATTTTAAAACTGTTTACCTTAGGGGGCAGCGGTGTATGATGTTGCACATCACACAATCTTCTTCTTCCTTCACAATCAGCCAGCCAACTTCCTCCTCCTTCAGTACTATCTGGAACTGCAGTTACACAATCCACGGTCTAATTTTCAAAAAAAAAATGACTAATGTATATAGTATAATACATAAAGGCAGTTCAGTAATTGCAATTAAGAAAAGGGATTTAAAACTAAAAATAAAAAGTTAATTAAATCTGACTGAACTGATTCTAAAATAAGTTTGATAATGAAAATATAAGAAAAATTATTTAAACTTTCTGTTCAAAAGCTATAGACTAAAAATTATAGACTAAAAATTTGATAATATACCTATACGGTTCCAAAGTGCAAAGAATAATATAATACCTATGTAATATATACATATCTTTAAAAAAAACAATTGGTCGTATTAATTCTTCAAGGTTTTATAAATTTTATATTATAAAATCCATGATTTATATTCCTGTTCTAGTTCTAGTTCTAATAATAAGTAAATATTTACTCAGTCAGTACTATTAGAAAAATAATTGTTATTTTATTTTTAATTACTAATTCTATTAATTCTATAAAAATTCAAATTATATATTCTAAACGAAAGTAACAAATCCTAAGTCCTAAAATCTAAATCACTTTTTTGAATACAACTAGAATAAATTATTCATATTATTAATCATATTATTCTGAATAATATGATAAAATAAACTACTAAAAAGTGATTGCTAAATTTTTTCAAAGACTTGGAAGAAAAAATCTATACTTTATAGAATAAATTGCTATAAAAGTGAAATAAATGCTACCTACTCGTATCTCATAAATAAATAAGAAAATATTTAGGATTATTAAAATCAGTGGTGATAGAAGGTACACAGCTTACCGAATGATCGACTCTTCTCTTTTTTCCGGAAGAAGTCGAAGTCGTTGAAGAATGGGCAGGTTGAGGAACTTGGTGGTGATGGTGTTGAGAATGATTATGATATGAAGGAATATAACTTCGAATACCGTTTCCTGATAAAGATGATTGCTGATACCCTCCGTGTCCAACGAGTGTCGAGGCCGAAGTTTGTAACATCTCATGAGAGCACTATAAATATAAAAACAATGGGATATGATATAATTTATAAACCAACCAATTATATTTGTCAAATTATAATTCTTTTAATTTTTTAAAAAAATGATTTTTATTGTAGTAGGAAAATTTTGTGTAGATAAGTTTAGATTGCTACTACGCTACAGTCTACTTTTTATAATTCGTTGTTCAATGAATGTACATGATGATATGATGGGTTTTAATTTATAAGTATTAATTCCTCACTAGAGTAGAGTTTAAAGTTTATTTATGCATACATAATATCTTAACTAACTTAACTTTATATTTTACAAGTTTAAAGGGTTTCGTCATTCTCGTTAAAATACAAGCAAATTCCGAATTATTTATCTTTGTACATTCATATCTCGTATGTTTTATACAAATGTAACATAGCATATTATGCAGTATACAAGTAGGATTGATATATTATGGTGATGGTAGATAGTAATGAATATGGACTATGAGCAGCAGCTAAAAAATATACCTTTTAATTAAACCTTAGCCTTATAGTTTGCCACTGTGCACTGCACTACCCACCTACTCCTTCCTATTTACTACATTCTCCTACTCCTACTCTTTACTCTACTATACTATATTCATAATTGTAATATGCATGATTGTTATTTATGGTTTATATTTATAATTTATGGTAGGAACTTATTTTATTTAGGTATATTGTTTTTACTAATAGGTAAAAATAAAAATTCATTGTATGTACGAGTATAATGTAATGAGTAATGTAATGTGTTTAATTTTAATAAACTATCAGTTGCAAATTATACTGTGTCCATCTTCTACATAAAAGCAGAAGCGGTAAGTAATACGAGTTATTTGACGTTGATGTTTTAACAAACGATAAGGATGTATCTATTTAATAGATCTTTAAATCATATCATTAATAAAATACTATCAGTATCAGCATCAGCATTGATCAGTCGTCAATGTCAGTCAGTCGTATCCGTAGCCTAATCATAATCTCATAATTATAAAAATTAATATGTAAATGAATAAAAATTAGAAAATAAATTTAATAAGATATGCTTCTTTCACATAAGCTGATTAATAAATCAGACGTAATTACTAATTATGCAGTTGCAGTAAACAGTATGGAGGACATTTATAATTAAAAATTTACGAAGATGTAAGTAGAAAAGTGACTGCTAATTTAAAGCCACCTTCTAACTTTCTCCTGCTAAATAAAAGAATCAAAATCTGCTAACTTTATAATCATGTTCAGGAACACCATAAAAGTTCTTTTAAAATAATTTATCAGATAGAAGAGAATCGAGATATAAAATTTCATCTAATGACTGTTAAGTTCCTATTTTAAACAATTACAATAATAAATGAATAATACCTAAGTAAATATTTTTCATAAATAATATTTTTTTAAAATGATATTTTATGTTTTTTGGCCAAGTTTTTATCTTTTATACCTATTTAATTAGTAATTACAAATACAAAATGTATTAAGTATTAAGTATTAAGGATCTACTATGACTGTACGATATTATATTGAGATCAATTTTCATAAGTGTAAAGTGTGAAAAGGACAAAACTAATTGGAACCAACTGAAATCTAATACTAACTACAACATATATTGAGATAGAAAAATATTGTATGTATTGTAAATTGTATTATCAAAAACTAAATACAATACAATACAATACATTACAAAACAATACATGATATTTATCAAATAATTTACAAGTAAAAGTAAAGTATTGTTAAGGCATATTTTCTATAAAATATGAAACTCTATTTTAGGTAAAATGTAAAAAAGAGATTATTACCTTTATTTAAACATTCCGTGATGTTGAAGGTCGTCAACATGTCATTCTTAGTTCACCTGACAACATAAATCCTCCATCAGATCCGTCTTAGAAAGAGAATCAAAAATTGTAGATATCTCCTCACCACTCTCCAAAATTTCAACTAATAAAAAGGGGGATAGCTAGACTAAATTCATATCAAATCTTCCACACGACGACGGTTCAATTCAATTCAATGACCTTATGGAAAACAGATAAAAATTTGTGATGACTTCTAGTTCAGTAGGACCCAAGTCCAGTAGTTCTTTTTCCTCTCTCTCTCGCACTCTCTCTTCTCTCTGACCCTTTTTAATCGATCGCATCAATCTAGATCAAGCTTTAAAGTGAAATAGAATTTATTAAAGAAAAAAAGAGATAAGACATGAGATCAGCTGACAAATCATTAAGTAAGGTAGTTAGTGTAGTAAATAGTAGCTACTTTAATAAGTGGCTCTAAATTAAATATGTCAATCAAACATGTACCAAAAAAACTATGATGATGAAATATTATTTACTAATGATTTATGATGGACGTTCTAAACTAACTTACAACTTACCAAATAATAATGTACTTGAAGAGTTGAGTTGAGAGTTGAGTTGAGGTCAAAGAGGCGAGCCTTTTTTTACTTTAAGGGAGCTAGGAAACAGAGAGTTCGAGTGGTGGATTGATGTTGTTTGTTGTGGACAATTTAAAAATTAAAAAGTAAAAATGTAATTGTAGAAAGAGAGGTGACGACGGGCGGATCGGAGGTCGGAGGGGTCAAACAAACAGACGACGAGTTCTGGATTTGCTGGACTTTACCAACAAATGTCTAGTCTGTTCTGTTCTGTTCGAATCCTTTCTTTTCTGTTCTGTTTCTGTTCTGTTCTGTCTGCTCAAAACATTTAGCAGCAGCAGTCAGCAGTCAGCAAGCAAAAGAATAAATAAAATAGGTAGAAGAAAGAATGAAAAAAATGGAAATTTTAGTACCTACTAAAGAGTACTAAAGACCCTAGACCTAGATTATACGTATATATGATAGTAGTAAATAGTATGGTATATTACTTACTACTACCTATATATATGTATATATATACCAAGAGAAATGGAATATGGTCGTCTCAGCTCTGGTGAATGTAATACGCATAGGCAATGCCTATTAGGCATTAGCTAATAGTTAGTAGTAATACATACTAATAATAAATAGCTAGAGCTAAGCTAGGTAGTCAAGTCAGCAGGCAGAGTCACCTTGCTTCTCTTCTCCTTTATTATTTTAAATATTACGCTTAACAGTAAGTATTTGGTACCTACAACCCAAAATTATAAGACTGATAGAATCATATATAAT
>JAQIXA010002425.1:0-17973 GCA_034699045.1 Nanhermannia cf. coronata Gr-Ori-00579 | reverse complement strand
GTTTTCCCGCCCTATATGTGTGCCAATTTTGGGGTAAATCCGATTCGCGGTTCGGCCGCAAACGCGCGAACGGACAGGCAGACAGACGGACGGACATGGCGAACGCTATAGCCCTTTTTCCCCATTTTCAATGGGTGCGGGCTAATAAAATACTGAAAGTACAAATATAGAGATTTCAAGGAGACTTTGATTTTGATATGATTCAAATCTTTGTTCGATTCGAACGAAGCGAGCACTTACTATTCAAATTTTCTTGCACTTTGTTCTGTTTGACTGTCTGTCTGTTTGTCTGTTTGCAGGATAACTCAAAAACTATTAAACTGATTTTAACGAAACTTGGCAAAGGACCCTTATAAGGTCTATCGGTAGTTGTGACAAAAATTTCAGAATCTTGTGATACTACGAGGTTTAAAAGTCACCAAGTTAATCAAATGGGGACAAAATCAAAAATGAGTATCAGAAAAGGGGTAATTAAATCCTAGTAGTCTAAATTTTATCAAAAGCAAAATTGTAACTTTTCAAGTCTCGAGATAAAAAGTAGAATTTTACCTTAACTTGCATTTTCTATTTCATTTTCTATTTCATTTTATCAGAGACTTTTATTTAAAAGTCTTCTTCTGGACTGGAGTGTGTAAAAATGTCTACCTTTTTATCGATTTCATTAAAATTGCATAAGAAATAAGAAAAGTAAGCTATAAAAATACAGGTACTTTGTTCATATACTACATATACAGATACTTTAGGCTTTAGGTAATCTGGAAAGCTCGTCCTTGAATCGATTTTTTTTTGTAAATTTTTTGCAAAAACACTCAAGTTTTTCTTATTGGATCATAAATCTATACATAAATATAGATCATAAACATAGATAGATAATAATATCTACGAGTATATCAGTATCTTATGCAAATTTTTCAAAATTAAATTAAAATCGATGGATATGTATTAGAATAATACCTAATACTCGTATATATATCTGTATAGGTCCTACCATACTTACAGAATATGTATAGAAGATGATAAGATATCTTATTGATTTCAAAATTATTTCAGAGACAACAAAATCCAAAAACGAGCTCAAGTCTCAATGGAAAGGAAAAGTTTATACTTCAGCCAGGTATGTACTAGTATCTAGGGGTATATGAGGAATAGTTCGGAAAGGTTTTTGAAAGGATCTCTTCAACTTTCAGGCCTTTGCTTATGTTAAACCTCATATAAAGGCCAGAAAGCCCATTAGAAACCAAAGATTATCCTTTGAGCAATCTATTTTCTATCAAACAAGTTGTGATTTTGAACTGAAATTTGTTTGTTATCTAATTGGCTATCTCTACAAATAGATATAATCAAAAATTCAAAAACATTTACTAACTATCCCTAATCTACCCCTACACACATAGGTTACTACTTACTATAGAAGTAGACTTTTGATTGAAAAATTGGAGATCAAGAGAAGTGGAATGGAAGCCCAATTTTAATATTAAAAATTCATATCGACTTTTATCTCAATCTCAAACTACAGATACAGATCTCAAAGCAATTTGTCTGGATCTGTGGATACTTATGCAAATTGAGCATATCAAAACATATCATTCAAAATTCAAATCTAAATTCTAACCCTTACCTAAGTACCTATAAAATATACAAAATATACCTACACAAGTAGGTATCTTTGAAAATGCTTTTAAAAATTTCTGTCAAAAAGATACCCAAGTCCTAAGTACTTATTGTATCTCACATTCAAATTAGTCATTATTACGAAATATTTATTTATTTTTTATCGAATATTTTTATCATTTACTAACTACATACGTTGTTATATTTTTTAATAGGTATTTAGGTACTAGAGTATAATACTTACTTAAGTTTTAAGGTAATTATATAATCTTATACATAATAATAATATAACGTACTTTGTGTTCATTTAAGGTTAAGGTTATAATATTTGTAACGAATATTAAAATACATACTTAATTGAAAATAGGAACAGTAATAATAAGAGTTTAAAATATAACAAAAAATACATTCTACAAACTACAGAACAGACAGATAGATAAGACAGATAAATGCAAGTTTATGGATTTATTAAAATTTTAACAACCATTAATTTCGATTTCATTCATTTTTGTGTATAAAATGTCTATTCTATAATTTCTATAATTTCTATAATTTCCTTGTACAGAACAGGATGGTTTTTAAATAAGTATTTATAAAAGTCTAAAACCTCAAAAATACCATTTAAAATAAATCTAATCTGGCGATTTTCGACTCTCGATTCGATCTCTCGATTTTTAAAACCATTTGTCAGAAATCTAAAAATTTAATAATTAAAAATGACTAAATATTAAAAAACCTAGCTTTTACAAATACTCACTTAAAAACCACTCTGTATAAAATTTACATTTAACTTAATTTTAGTCCTTAATCTATTCTACTATTTTAAAATTGTCCAATATATATAAATATAAAATATACCAACTTTTCTCAATCTGTTCAGCGAATTGAACAAATTTGTAGTTCACCTATTCTTTAGCTTAAATATTAAGATTAGAATGAACAATATAATTAATCACGATAAATTGAATAGATTAGTGTTTTTTTAAAGGTAAATAAAAACTCAAGGATTAGGATTACTGGTAAGTGTAGTACATGGTAATTGGTGTTGACTTTTGGTAAGTTAATTAAGATAGAAATCTCACATACTGTATAATAATATTTCATCTATATTATTCGTGTATGTAAAAGTGATAATTGATATTTAAACTAAACCATTTTCCAATCGCATTTTCCTTTATACATATTCATATAAGGTATATTTGGTGATTATCACAGTTAAGAAAATGTGCCATATACGATAATAAGTACCCTACCTATAGTTAGTTAATTAGGTTTCTTCTTCTTTTTTAGGCCAAAAAATATTAAAGTGATAGAAGGTAATCTAAATTGGTGTAAGTGGAAGAGTCGAATTTAAAATCGAAGGTGGATTTAACGTTGAAGTTGACGTTGATACAGATATAGACGATGATTGAGTTGATGGTTCTTTTTCTTTAAGGGTCTCTTCGAGGGTCATCAGTCTTTTCTCTAAAATGATAATCCGGTTTTCTAAAACTTTCATCTTTTCACTTTGGTTATCACCACCAGTTTCTAAAAAAATAGAAAAAAAATAAGCATTATAATCATCATAATCATAATTCATTAAAATAATTTTATTCCTAATAATATACCTAACAATAATAGGTATAATCTCCTTTTTTTAAATGGCCGAGTGAGTCAGAGAGTTTAAAAATGTCTCTTTATCTCAAAAATGATAAACGATAATCTACCTACCTACCTATCTGTATTTCCTATATTTACAATTACCTATTTTTGTTATTGATACAATATTTAGGAAAGAGAATAAAGAGTAATTGGATGTTCTATAATATATTTGAATCACCTAACAAAAAATAAAAATTAAGAGCTTAAAAAATAGACTAAAAATCAGTGTGTATAATAACTAACTATCAACTCAACAATCAGAATCAGAAAATTGTTTAATTTACAGGAGTCGCCGACGCCTCACTGTAAATTAAATATTTTATTAAATACCTAACCTACCTACTGATATTTACCATCTAATTCTGCTGATCTAAAATTTAAAAAGCAAAATAAATAAATAAAACATTTTTTTTCCTTGTCTAAGCTTAACAAAATAGAAATCAGCAATCGTTAATTTAACTGACTAATCTTAATTCCATGCACTTCCTTAATGCTAAATACCCAATATACACACTACTTAGGTATTTATTAGAAATAAAATAGTAGAATTTAGAATAGTATATTTTACTAACTAATACTACGAGTCATGCAGGGTTTAAATATATACTCCAAACTTATTACAAAATCAATAAAAATGAGTAGAAGGTTTTGAGAATGAAAAATTGAAATTAGGCAATCTATAAAGTAAAGTACCCTACACACTAAAAATCATAAATAAATCTTTAAATTAAATCTTAAAAGTCCTGAAAAAACCTCAATAGATCCTGTAATCTGATTAGATTAGAACTATATAACTATAAATGACTAAATGTATTATTGAAGTAGCTGTAACGAAAATAAAAGCTTTTAACTTTTTAAGAAATTGACCTTAAATTAAGGCCCTTAACTCAACAAAAAAAGATATAATAATAAAAATAATATTTTACGAACCAAAGGACTTTAAAAGGTCAGCTTGTTCCCTCTCCTCCTTCATGGAGAACGTGAGCCAGGTGAGGGCCAGAAGCCAACAAAGGACGAAAAGTGAAGCTGCGACTCGGACAATTTGCTCTTGATGAATTTTGGATGACCCATTTTTATGTTTTAAATTTAACTCAAGTCCTCGATTTTGTCCATTTCTAAAAAAACATCAATAATTAGTAAACATCATAATAATTTTACCAAATAGTGTAGGTTAGGTAAGCTTTTACAAAAGGGGACTATTTTAGGACTTAGAATTTTCGAAAAAATCGAATTTTTTTGTCGAAATGTATTCTAATAAGGGGTCTAAATTGACCACAAACACCAAATTGGCACCCTAAAATGACCCGCAAGGTTTTTAGGACCTCATTAAGGTACCTATTTATTTAGGTTATGTTTGCTTTAGGTTAGGTTAGCTCTGTGGCGAAAAGTTGGACGCCAAGGGCCAGAATTAGGGACAACATTTGACCTCCTGGGGATCTTCTTGACCCATTTAGAGATGGCAAGGAGGTATTTTTAATATTGAAAAATACCTTGCGGGTATTTTAAAAAATGTCCATATTTTTCAAAAAATGGATTAAACATTTTTTTAGATTACGCACTCTCTTTGAGAGCTTTAAAGTGTATTTAGCAATTAAAATTACTCAATATTCATATATTTTGAAAAATATTGCCAATTTTAAAAATACCCGCAAGGTATTTTTTAATTGTTAAAAATACCTCCTTGCCATCTCTAGACCCATTACAAGGCAGGATAAAAATTTTCGATTTTTTCAAAAATTTCCCAAAATAGTCCCCTTTGGTAAAATCCAACCTACCAAATATGAGAAATATGAAACACACCTACCTTCTTTTGACAAGTATCTTTTTCTTTGATTTAGAAATAAGGTCATTTTTAGGTGAATCTGAAATGAAATAATAAAAAAACAACAATCAGTAAAAATATCAAAAATTGTAAAAATTGCTAAAATTGAAAAGTATTAAAAATTTCATGTAAAATACCCGAAATAAAATCTGAACTCGAGGAAGTTGACAAGCCCCTTCGGACACTCACTAAATTCAACTCGTCACTTACTGTACCCATTTGTCGTCAATGTCAATTATTTATAATTAATTTTAATAAAACAATAGACTAATTAAATTTTCTTAAAAACCCATTAAAAACTACCATAAGCACAATAATTAGATTTTAGACTAGAATATTACACTTTCTTATTTTTTGATGATGACTTGGACCTTGACTTGGCATTTACAAATGCACAATTACAACCCTTTGTTTACATTATTATAATATAAGTACAGTTTAATTGCAATTAAAACAAAATTGCAATTTTTCAGAAAATTTTGTAATTTTTACGCCTAGAAATTTGAATGCTTACAAAATTACTCAAATCATTTATACCCACTTGAATTCTACACAAATAATATTACCCCAAAAAAAACCATTTTAGAAAATCCTAAAAAATCCTAAAAAAACCATCAAAAATCTCAAAATCAGTTTTTAATTTATAGTTACATTACATAATGACTAATAATCTTAAAGGATGCTTTCAGGCCTTTGAATGTTAAACCTCATATAAAGGCTAGAAAGCCCATTAAAACCCAAACATGTCCTTTAAAATAAAAAAAGTCAATTCTTATTCTCCCCAAAATTGAACTAATATTTTTAAACCTCTATAATCGAAATCCAAGCTATATCTAATTCAACACTGAAAAATCAAATTCTGATCTCAATTCTCAATTTTACAAGTACAGAGTAGTCAGTTCAGTACATATCAAAATTAGGGGTAATAATTAGGTAAATATTTAGAGACCCATGCAAGCTTAGTAGATTTGATTCATATTTTAAAATTTTAGAAACCGTCAATAATCCAGATCCAGATCCAGATTGAGTTTTCACTGAAATTAGGGATTTGTGTTTTTGTGTTTTTGAGTTTGGAGTCAAAAAAATCCTATCTAAATACCTAAGCTAGGCTAGGGTACTGATCCTAATCCTGAGTACTGAAACCTATTGAATCTGTTGAAATCCGAGAAATTCAATTGAAATTGAAAGTAAAATCGAAAATTTCAAAAAATCAATGGATTTCTAACGATATTTTAAAAGATTCTTAAGATAAGTTATGGATATTATGATAACTCTAGTAGTCTAATCCTAAGATAATTTCCTAATAAAAATTGATGTACAGAGACAGGTAAATTACCAATGTAAAGGTCATTATTTGTGGACAATTATCTTGATCTTGGATCTTGAATTTAGTGATAGACCAGAAATGCATACATAAAATAAAAAATTATTTCAAGGTTTTAGAAGCATCGCATCCATTGTAAAGTAATTATTGACCAAAACAGGTCTGGTCACAATATTAATATATTTACATATCTATCATATAAAGGTAGGTATTTACCTAGAATAGAAGTTTTTTTATGAGTAGGTAGGTAATAAGGTATATTTCTAGAATATAAATTTTATTTTGGAGAATAAGTCGTGGGAGATTTTTACCATAATTTGACATCAGCAAAAATCAAATATGGTAGTTTTAAACGCAAAAAAAAATCTCCCATCATGATTTAAATTTTAAGTAAATGTGCTTCACTTGGCTACTATCAAAAGATTACAAATTTTACACAAAAATCCCCAAAATTTCTATATACCTAACAAGGTACAAACATCGTAATTGCAAAATATTTAATAAAAAGTTAAGTTTCTATAAGATGACCAAATATTTAGCAAATATCATCACTTTAGTATACTTTTTAATATCATTTGTAAGTGACCAACATCATGTCCAGGGACAAGGTTTTCAATTAGCTCAATGTAAGTCTATATCTAAACTAAAATACAATTTTAAATATTTATGTAGGTACTTAAACTCATATCAAAATAGTGCTGGACCCTTGAACTTAATTCTGGAAATCTTTGAATTCGAAATTTTTCTGAATTTCTAAAAAATTTCAAATAAAATCCACATTAGATATGCTAACTGAAATATCTAGTATTTCATAAAAAGTTCAGTTTTTGACCAAATTCAAGCTTTGGCTTTAATTTTTGCATATCCCTATACCTCTATACGTGTAAAAAAATGCAAAGACATCTAGATTTTCAGAGTATAAATTAATTTTATATCTGTTTCAGCTGATGATTGTGGTAAAATAACTGAAGATCCATCAGATCCAAGAACCCTAGTACCATGGACAGCATCAATATTTGCAAAAGCAGGCTCAAGACATCCTTACAAATTTTTGATCACTGGAACTGTGGTAATAAATCTACACCATTATTTTAGAAAAATCCCAAAATTTCAAATCTAATGATAATATAATCTATAATTATAGATCGGACCCTCAACAATCGTAATACCTAATATATAAGCCCTTCAAATTCAAAAACTAAACGATAACCTTAATACATATTATTTCTAGCTATCAATATTTGCTGGAGCATATGGTGAACCTCAAACAAAAAATTCCAAATACTTCATTCCACCTGCAGAAAACCACATTATAGGTGAAATAAACTCATAAAAATTAAAATTAAACATCTTTATCTATAACTCTTTAAACCAAGGTGTTGGACTGAAATCGAATGACTTGAATGTAAAAAGAGATGAATATAGTCAGTTTTCAAAGGTCAAGTTCATCGTCCCCTATGGAAATCATCATCCTGATATCAAAGAATATCATTTTTTCTTATTCCATCTGGAAAAACCATTGGATTTGAGTGGTCCTTATGTGAGAGCTGCTTGCATTCCAGTCTTCTTAAAAACTTTGCCAACTTCAGCATATGGACATAATTTGAATATTGTCCAAGGAGGTAAAAAAAAACAGATTTTTACAGATATCCTTTTCGAAAGAATTCCTCATCAAATGCAATATTTTTTGCAAATATCCAATACCTACTTATTTTGTTTTACTAAAATATTTTTATTAAAAATTAGGATTTAGCTCAAGTTCAGGAACACTTGAAGCGACAAATGTAACTCTGGTTGAGCCTCAAAATAAATGCCATGAGCATTTTACAGCCAATTTTAAAGGATCCTCAAATGAAGTATTATGTGGAAAACCAATCGCAAGTATAATAAAACTCAAATTAAAGACAAGACTATACAAATAAATATTTTTTAAATATTTAGATGGGAATCAAAATCCTTCGTGTACTTTATATGGTTCAGCTCCAATGGTAATGAGAAATTTAGAATGCAAGTTTAACTCAACTAATATTATTTTGATTTTGATAGGTTTCAGTCTTCAATAAAAGGTACAAAAAAAATTAAAAAAAAAATTGGAATGATTTTAACTTGCGAGAGATAGATGGTTTATGCTAGGTATAACAGCTTTAATTCCAAAACCAACTGGAAATGCATCTTGGTGTAATAAGAATACGGTGTACATTTATGGAAGAATT
The DNA here is from genome assembly GCA_034699045.1 of Nanhermannia cf. coronata Gr-Ori-00579. NCBI lineage: Eukaryota > Metazoa > Arthropoda > Arachnida > Sarcoptiformes > Nanhermanniidae > Nanhermannia > Nanhermannia cf. coronata Gr-Ori-00579. Next base: position 9,362 of record JAQIXA010002425.1, on the reverse strand, counting down.
ACCGACAGCATCGACTGGCTACTAAATAATCTCAAGTAACATAAAAAAAAACCTTCAAAATTTTTGAATCAAAAATACATAATTGTACGAGCGAAGCGAGCACTTACTATTCAACTTTGCTTCCACTTTGTCCGTCTGTCTGTCTGTTTGTATGTCAAGGAGATAATTCGAGAACTACTGGACCGATCTTAACCAAACTTGGTATGAAGAACCCTTACAGGGTGGTCTAGTTGTGCATGCTAGACATTTCAGATTTCCCACCCCTTGGGGTAATGGAGAACCCCTTTAAGGGTTTCCCATGTTAATGGAAAAAATCGAAAATGAGGTTTAATTGACTTTAGGGGTAATTGATGACGGAGATTCCGAATTTCACGTCCATTTAAACTTAAACAGAAAATTGACCTTTAACCTTGAAAAATGGTGCAACTTGCTATATCTTCATAACTTTGCTCGCACAATTAATAATCAACTTTTAGTGAGTTGATTAAAGCCTAGTATGTAGGTAATAGGTACTGTTTTAATAAACCAATACTTTTCCAGATGCTCTCCAAATAATTTCTCATGTGGTGATGGAAGTTGTGTAAATCTGACCAAAATTTGCGACAGGAAAACAGATTGTTCCAAAACTGCAGCTGATGAAGATGCGACTTTTTGTCGAGCTAGAAAACCGTGTCTGTATAGCGGGAGAACAGTCGAATGTGGTGTTTATGGTCCTTGTATAAAACCCCAACAAATTTGTAATGGAACACCTGACTGTGATGATGCAAGGTATTTAGCTAAAATTAATCAATTTGCACATTTTCCTCATAAGTATTGAATTTCTTAAAAATGATACACAGTGATGAACAGAGATGTAATACAAAATTAGATGGAGATGGTGGTTCAGCAGGTGCTGAAGACTCTCGACTCCAAGTAATAGAAATAGAAGATCGAGTTAAAGATCTTCAAAAACTTCAAGCATCTAGAACACGATGTGCTCCCTTGCAAGCAGCAGAGGGTGTTATTATAGAATGTAAAGATGGGAAAGAAGGTGATCTAATTGATTGCAGAAGATCTATCCCTGACACAGTTGCTGTTCATAGATGCCAACATTTTTATAAATCCACTTATAGATTGCCGAGTATTGAAATGAAATGTCAAGCTGATGGAAGCTGGAAACCATATAGGTACAACGTTGATTTTTGATCAATATTATTAATTATTAATTTTCTATAAAAATTTATACGATATAGACCTTTTGGATGTGAAGTTGATTGTGGTATTCTTTCCAATAAAATCGTCGCTTTCATAGTGAATGGGCAGGAGGCTGATGATGAGAATTCCTATCCTTGGCACACGACACTATTTTATAAAAAACCAGGTGGTGATGATCATCTCTTGATTTGTGGTGGAACACTAGTGGAAAAAACAATATTAATAACAGTAAGTTTTTTAAAAAATATTTATAAAAAATGAAACAATTTAGGTTTTTCTCAAATAAAAATATTTAACCCCAACAATAATTAAATAATTCTTACATTTTTTCATCGTTAGGCTGCCCATTGTGTGAGTGATGGATCTGGATTGTTCAAAAAGTCCAACTACAAAGGTAATTTACCTAATCTAATTTAAAAACTATTAGTAATTTGAAATTTGCTAATAAAACAACTTTTCTTACCTTTATAAAGTTGTTCTTGGTGCAAAATCTTCAAATTACAGCCAAAACTTGGAAAATGGTGATACACAAATATTTGGCGTTAAGAATATTTGGACTCCAGCCACTTATGATCGAAGAACCCTGCAAAGTGACCTTGCCATCATGCAGTTGGATAAAGAAGTAAAATATGGTGATAAAGTGAGACCAGCTTGTTATCTTCAGCAGGGTTTATCTTCAATTCCTGGAATGGGGACAATGGGAAAGGTTTTAAAATTAATTATTTCTAATTCTAACTGAATTGAACGTGTATTTTGAATATTATTCCATAATTTTAATTCATGGTACTTACATATAAATAGGTAGCTGGATTCGGATACAATCAAAATCAAATTCTTTCAAAAACACTCCATTTTGCAGATCTACCAATTATAGGGTATGTAACAAGATTAATTATTAAAATTATTTTTAATTAATAGTATCTTACCCTAAAATTATTAGTCCAAATGAGTGTAAAAATGCATTTTCAAGAGTTCCTCCACTTCAGACGTTTTGTGCTGGATGGACAAATGGTAATTTAATAGATAAATTAGAGAAGAACTTGAAAAAATTGAAGTAAACTAAATAATAAATATAATCTTTACCCTTGAAAAATGTAGGTACATCAGTATGTCAGGGAGATTCAGGTGGTGGATTGGTAGTTGGTGAAAAAATCGGGACTGACATCAGATATGTACTTAAAGGGATCGTCTCACATGGTGAAATGCGAGCTGGTAGCTTGTGTGATCATGAAAAGTGAGGTTTTTTTAAAATAATAATATTCATAAATTCATATAAAATAAAGTGAGAGTGAGATTGATAATATTTATCTAACAATAATTCCTTATTATTTTTGTAGTTATGCTGTTTTTACCCATGTTGATGATTACGCAGATTGGATTCTGAGCAGATTAGAAGGTCTTAGCCGTCGTAGGAGATAGTCTAATCTTTTTTAAATTAAATCCTATCTTATTTAATTTTTCAGTTCTTTCACTTTCCTTATTGTTATACCCATTTATATTCTGTATTGTTAATAATATAAGCAAAATAATCATCTGATAGTCAACCAGAAAAACGATCTAAAATACTCAATACTCTAAAATCTCATAAAAATTGACTCAAAATATACTCAAATACCTATATCATTTTAAAAGCTAAGCATTAATAAAGACGCTTATTTGTAAGATATCTTTTTTGTAAATATATAAACTTGTATAAAATTACTCTTTTAACAAATTTATTCAATTGTTTTAAATAAATTTGATAAGGTTGTAATGTAATTTATATAAAATAATAATCATTACCGATCAAAATATTAAGGAGAATAAAAAATATAATAAAGAAAAACCTGAATTTTTAAAAATTATCCCTAAAGTAGCTCGTAATCGTCTCTCTATAAAATGAAATATAATTTAAAGGTGATGTAGGTATTTAAAAAAAAAGGTTTTTATATGTACTCACCAGTGCATTATACTCCATAACGTGTCTCTTGATAGCTGAAGAATTGACCCAAGTTACAAAATCCTCCATATTTCTAAAATAAATAAGAAAAGAACCAAAAAATCAATAAAATCTTTAAAAAAAGAGTAAAAAAGTGTGTATATATTTTACCTAGTAATTAAAAATGCAGGATCTTTGACTATATCTAAACCAACTCGAACATGCCCTTGTTCAATGAATTTAGTAGCATCTTTAATAGTTTGAGCCATTTTTGACCTCATCATAATTAGTGGCAATCGTCTTCGACAAAAACAAGAGGCAGTCACCTTGTCAGCAAGAGCCAGGTTATCTCGAGTAGGAATTAAACCCATTTGATACCTAAAAAAAGTTAAAATTATCAATCATTAGCATTAACGATAAGTTGACCTTTGACCTCAATTATCTCGGGAATGGGTCATTTGCGCAACTAACGGTTTTCATATTCAGAACCAGCATAAAAAACTGAGTTGATTTTATGTGTTGGAGAGGGTCTTATATCAAATCTCACCCTTATTTTTAGTAGTTTAAAGTTTAAAAAATCTCTCATAAAACAGATCGTAATTCTGATCTGATAATCTATTCATTCGGTTCGAAAGTAGTAAATTATGACTACAATTTTACATATATTTTACACGATATTAAGCATGCAAAATCTGGCTTTTCAGAGCTAAATTAGCCGGATAGAAGTAGAAGACAAATGCCATAATATATAGGTAGGTAGTTATTTAAAATTTTAGATAATAGAGATGTTTTTTAAGTTTAGAGAGTATACATATATACGACTTATTAGTAAATAGTTAGAGGAAAAACTTACAATTTTTCTAAAAGTTGAGCACCTGATTCATTTCTAAACGGGTCATTTGGGTCAAGTAATTTAATTTTCCTCGCCAATTCTCGAACTTCTCTGGACATTTTATTGTACCTAAATTAGGGAGAAAAAATACGATTATGTATTAGAAACTACACCACTAACTACTCAGCAAAACACAGATTTCAGCCTCTCCAGCTCCAGTACATAAGCATGACAAATAGACAGCATGGAAATGAGGCAAAATCTTGTTTTTCAGATCTGAAATCTTTCTAGAATATAAAATAGTAGTAGTTAGTAGCTTACTTTGTGTAATCCTCGCGTTTCTGGATGACATATCTTCTCATGACCTTGACCTCGTGTAGATTATTGTCAGCCTCCCAGTTGATAAAATCCACCTTCTTCAGCAGCTTCTGCTCATGGAATTTCAATTTACGAACCATCTTCAACCACCAACACCGCAAACAACAACTAAAATAAAATCTACTAAAATAAATTACAAAAAAAAATATTTTATTTTAGCTGTATTTTATTACATTACATACGTACTAAAATATATTACCTACTTTTAATACAATTAGAAAACTTACCTTAAATTAAGTCAAATTACCAATTGCAATTTTACAATTACCAATTACTAATTATAATTATAAATTACAATTATACAATTAATAAATTAGGAATTATAATTAGGGCACAAAAGACAAAAATTTTTCCCAAAATTTTTTTTTCGGCAATATTTTTTCAAATTGTGAATTTGAAGAACCTTCCCTTTAGTCTCCTCGATCCCTTATTCTTATTACTTCTACCTACTTCTATTTCTATTTTCTAATTCTATTTTTGACATACAACACAAACAACACGTAAACTTTTTTGCAAAAAAAAAGTTAATTAATTATTAAGTTAGTTAAGTTAAATGGAGAATTTGGGTCATCCCCCAAATAACCAGGGGTCAAAGGTCAGACCCAATCTTCTCATCATCTTCTAAACCACTACTACTACTACGGACTATTTATTTTGTAAATTAAACAATAATTTATTATGGTAAGTTTTTAAAATATATTTTTTATGATTTCTATACTTATTCAGAGTTAATTCAGCTCTGAAAAACCATACTTTGTCCACATTTTACTCTTTTATTTGTACAATTGAGATCCAAATCAGGTTTTTCAGAAATTGAGAAAGTTTTTGTCCCTATTTGACTAACTTTCAAGAAAATATTTATATTTTTTACATTTTGTGGTCTCTTTTTCTATTGATTATGTATTGATTCAATTAAGCTTTGAAAAACTATATTTTGACCTAATTTTACATGTGCTTACTGTATACTGTATACAATTAAGGTCTAAATATGGTTTTATTCAAGTAAAGAGACTATTTATGACAATTAACTGGTAATAACTAGAAAAAATAATAAAAAATTTCTCTTTTTTTGTTGTTTGTTTTAGATATTTTAAAGTTTATTGACGTCAGTTAAACAATACCAAATACCAGGAATAAACCATAAAAATTAAGAAAAACAAGTCAAATTAAAATAACCATAAGTTGAAGAAATCATATTAGGTATTCATCATTTGTTTAAGGTAAAGGTATCATTAACTTTTAAATAAGCCAAGCCAAGAAAGAAAAGAAAATGGATTATTCGAGGAGTTCTTCAAGGCCCGGTTTATTTCGAGCACTGAACAATTACAATTTTATTGGTGACCAAAGGACTTTGATTTATAAACGAGCAAAAGGTTACACAACATAATAACCTAAAATACTTTTAAAATCTGTAAGCTAATTGGGCGAGCGAAGCGAGCACTTACTACTTTGCAACTTTGCTTGCACTTTGTCCGTTTGTCTGTCTGTCTGTCCAGAGGATAACTCGAGAACTCCTGGACCGATTTTAACCAAACTTGGCATGAAGGACCCTCATAGGGTGGGGGTGTGCATTTTGACAAAAAACCCAGGTGGCCCCACCCCTTCTTTAAGGGTCCGCCGGAACCGCAAAATTTTAATTTGATATAAAAGTTCCCCATTAAACTTGAAATGCAAAGATATCTGGTCCTTGGGACCGTGTGGCCCCCGGAACTGCAAAATTTTTAATTTGATAAAAATAACATTTCACAGCTCTGCTCGCACAATTAATAATCAACTTCTAGTGAGTTGATTAATGCCTAGTAATAATGAATTTTTATATCTTTTTATGTAAGATGATGCTGATGTAATCCAAAGACTGGGACCCTATTACAGTAATGGATCACCATCTTTAAATATTCATAATGGTTGGTTTAGATAAAACTTTCTCTTTTCTAAAATTATAATTCTTTGCCCTTGGCATGTATTAAACCTTGTTTTTTTGTACTTTTAAGGATGTGTCAATACAATTGCTTGGAATGAGAGTGGAAGTTTAATTTGCTCTGGAAGGTATTCCCCTAATTCTAATTTGGATTACATTTTTCTAAAATATAATTTTATTCAGATATCATTATTGATTTTTTTTATTATTTTTCTAGTGATGATCAGCATATAAAATTAACAGATCCTTTTAAAGGGGTTAGAGGTCAGGTCCTAGTCGACTATAGGACTAGTCATAGGTCAAATATATTTTCTGCAAAATTTCTACCTTTTTCTGATGACAAGGTAATTTATCAATAATTTTTAATACTCCCTTCCTTACTCTATTTTTTATTTAAAGCTTTGCCTACCATTTTTATATTTATAAATATTTTATTTATATGTATTTTACAAATTGTAAGTACCTGTACCAGGTACTAGGCACGATAATATTATAATTATAATTTATGTGTTGGTTTATAATAGGTCATCATTTCTTGCTCAGGAGATGGTTTGATTTTAGTAACAGGTATATTTATTTTGACTTTTTTCGCACTTAATTCTAAATGCAAATTGCATTTTATAAATTTTATAGTAGTCTAGTAATTGTAGATATTAGAATCTAAGCTATCTGATAGCTTAGACTAGAAAGAAATAATGAAATGAAACACAAGTTTAAGAATTTTAAGTATTCTTTAAAAGTTTAAAACACTTTTTATTGACTTTCTCTTTTTCCTCATTTAGATATCGATCGAACACCAAAAGAGAATGAAAATTCAAAATTTAATTGCCATGATGGCACATGTAAGTAAATTTAGAATTTTATTCTTCAACTATTCTAATTCTCAATTAATTTATATCGTTTTATATTAAAAGGTTACAAGATTATAACAGTACCTAATGAACCACATTCATTCATCTCATGTAAATATATTTTAAGATATTTTTACTTCCTTATTTATACTTAAGATTTATTACCTATTATTTCAAAAGAAATTGAATTCAAAGAAATATTTTTAAAATATATTTATTTTTTATAGCGGGTGAGGACGGGACTGTCAGATTCTATGACTTGAGAATTAAAGAAAATTGCAATTGTGTTGATAGACCATTTGGTTCTGGAACGAGAGATCAGGTTCGTAAATTACAGTTACATTTCTTTCCTAAGTAGTTAGTGTATTATTTAATAACAAATACTTTACTTGATTGATTAGTCTGACATTTTAATCAACACATGTAATCGTGCTGTTACATCAATGAGTATCAATCCACGGAGTCCATATCAATTAGCAATAGGAGTCTCAGATAGTAGCGTAAGAATTTACGACAGGAGAAAATTATCTTTGTCCAAAGCATCGGGTGTGAAGGCGAGTGGGTCGTTAATACGAAGGTAATAAACACAATTATCAACAGAATTGTAATATTATTGTGCGAGCGAAGCGAGCACCCACTTTTCAACTTTGCTTGCACTTTGTCCGTCTGTCTGTCTGTTTTTCCAGAGGATAACTCGAGAACTACTATCTTAACTAAACTTGGCATGAAGGACCCCCATAGGGTGGGGGTGTGCCCTTTCGACAAAAATCCCAGGCGGCCCCACCCCTTACGGTGCTGTGGCCCCTTTAAGGGTCCGCCGGAACCGCAAAATTTTAATTTGATAAAAATAACATTTCATGGCTTTGCTCGCACAATTGATAATCAACTTCTAGTGAGTTTATTAAAGCCTAGTTATAGTAATACATTATTAACATATTATTATGGATTTTATTTTTAAAGGTTAACGGTTCCAGAACTCGAAGCAGAAGATCGTCTATATCGTATTACTTCAACAACGTATTCAAATGATGGTCAAGAAATCCTCGCTTCGTTTTCTTCAGACTATCTCTATCTTTTCTCAGTGAATGAAACTCCAACTCCAGTTAAAAAGCTCGAGACTGATGAAATTGAAATGGAGAATGAGGAAGGGGTGGTGAAGAAATCAAGTAAGAAAGGAACTAGACGATTGAGACTTAGAGGAGATTGGTCTGACACTGGACCAAATGCCCGGCCATTACGATCAAATTCACCTGAAATTGCACAAGCAAGACCTACTTTACACACTTCTCTAAGTACTTAAATAAACTTTTATTGCAAAATAGTATTTCTTGATTCTGATTTTACTAAATAAATTCCTTTTTTTATAGTGGAAAGAATGGTATAATATATAAAAGGAATTCATTAATAATAACTAATAACTAATCTCATAAATAACTAATTCTAGACAACAGTTTTAAGCCAAATGCTAAATGAAAGTTTTACTGGAAATCGTGTTGATGGTGATGAAGACGATGATGTGAATCCAAATAGGGATCCTCCTAATAGTTTAGGTGAAGGGGGGCTCCCTCATCTTGAAAATCAACTGGCATCTTTACGAGAATCTTTTATTGATAGGTGATTATTTTAATACCGATTATTACTCACTTTTTACTAAATCATTTAATTTGAAGGCATCACGCTGAACCAGCTGTTGTTAATTTAAATTTAAGAAACGAAGGTGCTGGATCTTCAGACATTTCAATGTCAATTGGAAATGAGCTGGAGAGGGAAAGTATTCATTCTCTACATCCACAAGAACAAGAACCATCATCCCCCTCAACAAGTGGTGGTGCTTCAAAAAAGATGAATAATAAAATGAATAGTAGTGAGAGTGATGCTTCTATTTTAATTAAGAAAAAGAAACTGGATCTTTTAAAATCTTTACCAAATGGGAAAATTCTTATGAAATTTGATGGACATAGAAATGCCAGGTAAAAATCGATTCTTACTTAATTTTTACCACAAAAATACTCGATCTTAATATTTTTTATTTAATAGGACAATGATCAAAGAGGCAAACTTTTGGGGGGATGAATTTATTATGTCTGGATCAGATTGTGGAGCTATTTTCTTTTGGTACCCTAATTCTAATTTTCTTTTCTTAATAATAATAGTAGATAGGATTTTAATGGGTCGCGGACAAAATCCTAACATACCAAAATCCTACCGACCAAAATCCAAAATTTTGTCAAAATTCTCAACTTTTGAGATTTTTAATATGCAATTTTTGAC
>JAQIXA010002424.1:0-17975 GCA_034699045.1 Nanhermannia cf. coronata Gr-Ori-00579 | reverse complement strand
ATATGAAAATATTCCAAAATTCGGATTTAAAAACAATTTCATTCCTTTTTTGATTGAATTTACCCCTATATTTAGGGTTAATTTCATGTAAATGTATAATAATTGTCAATTTTTCGAAAACAAAATCCTAGCTTGTTTAGAAATTTGCAGTTTGGATATTTTTTGAATTTTCAACACTATTTTGGTTGAATTTACCCTATTATTTTAAGTCTAGCTTTACTTTATTTTTAGTTGTATGCTTCCTACCTATTTGTAAGATAATTATTTATATAGATTACCTATTTAGATTTATATTATACTCGTATAAGACCATTTCAGATATTAGAACACTACCATACTAGTTTAAGGTATTGTATTACAACCTTTTGTATTCCTCAAACAATAGAATCTTAATCTCATTACTCAAATATGGCACTCATTTGGCCTATGAATGGCGTTATATAGACACTGCAATGAATTAAAACACTAATTTATGTCCCTTTTCAAAACTTAAATACAAATATTCATAAATTTGAACGATTCTTAAATTATCACCAAGGTTTTGATTTATCAATTTATAGTTTTTTTTTGACAAAAAAATGAGATTTTGGATTTAATTTGAAAAAGTTCGAATACGTTTGTAATTTGATCAATTGTACATTCAAGAATCCGTTCAAAACTTGTAATTAATTTCTCAGTGTTCTATTAGGTGTAAGGTAAACTTTTTACTTAATATTTAGTAATGATAAATACCCATATATATATAAAATATAGGGTACTTATCACTCATATTGAATAATCCAAAAGTAAATTCGACTGAGGATTTTAATCGTGAATTTTAATCCTTATAGTTTGGATAAGAAATTATTCTCTGTCATTGAAAGAAGTTGATCCTTCAGTGTCAAGTCGTATAGGTAAATTTGCTAATCGTGATGCTTGTCAAGTTCAAGGTCAATTTGGAAATCGAGTCCAATATTACATAGAATAGTTATTTATCGTAATTTTCTTTTGATTTTCCAGGTGTTCTCTTGAAGAATGAGTACTGATAAGGATAAGGAGAGATCTCGTAAGATATTAATAACAATCAAATTTCAGATTTTTATATGAGAACTTATTTACTTGATTTTACAGCAAGAAATGCAAGCGAGAATTATGATTCGATGTATTTGAAAATTTCCGAAATAACAGAAACGTCTAAGTAAAACCTTATACTAAATATTCTTTATTATATAAACAATTATTTCATAATTTAATGATTTAGTCAATGGATCCGGGGAAAAATTAGTGGAGTTATTATTAAACCTTACAAATCGGGAAATGGCAGATTGTTGACAGGAATTCTTCAAGATGAGAGCGGAACAATTAAATTTGTCGTGTTCAATAACGATATTGCTGGATTCGAAAATATCATGATAGTAAGGACATTGACTACAAAATATTCTTTTAATTTAGTTTAAATTGTCCCTTTGCATGTTGATTTTAGGATGATACTTTTGTAAAAGTTCGTGGGTTTTCATTTGAAAATAGCTTGTTTGGTAAGCAACTAAAATGTGGCCGAACTACTTCATGCTTCAAAATTGATCAATTTCTGGTCCCCGAAGTTGAGAAATCTTTCACAGCTTTTGAGAATGTTTGTTCACTTAACCCTGGTGAAATGATAGGTAATTACTTAAATTTTTATGCAAGATCTAACCCTAAAATGCGAATTATTTTTTTTAGATTTGGTCGGTATAATTTTCGATGTGGGTGAAATTAAACAAATTACTACAAGAAATGGACAAGAACTTTCAAAAATCTCCATAATTATAATTAATAAATCTGAAATTAAGGTTAATTTTAATGACTATAATGCTTATAATTTGCATTGTGATCTATAATTTTATAATTTTTTATTGTAAATTTAAGGTGGAACTCATTTTCTGGGGTGATGATGCAACAGATTTCTCAGCTCAAAAAGGTGATTCAATCCGAGTAAACAATGGAAAGGTCAACATTTACCAAAATATAAGGTCAATTTCAGTGCAAAGTAAGGGTTTTGAAATCAATCCTTCTTTTTTAAATCAAATGAAAGTATGGTTCTCATCCAAAAACTACTAATTTATAAGATATAAATTTATAAGATATAAGATATAAATCCATGTACCCTTTATAAATAATTTGTAATACTCTTATACTATGTGAAATGTGTGTGTAATAAAATATTATTTCTATACTTGAAATGTAATCAATTATTGTATCTTCTTTACATTGATTTAAAATACCCTACTTGTTATTATTTTTTTTAATTTGAGTACCAATTTGAGTTTCGCTTATAAATATTTTTCAAAAATTGTTCTCTGGTTTTCTTAGCATTATCATGTATTTCATTTTAGCTTATTTTAGTTTGGGTCGATATCTATTACAATTTAGAGTACATATTTATGTTTACATTATATAAGGCCATATTTTGTTAAAATAGTACCCTAATTGTAAAATTGCATAGTTAAATATATTCAAGTAGAATCATTCGATAATTTCAAAGAAATTATCAAATTATAAAAAAAAATTCAAAATTTTATACGAGTATGTATTGATGATACGAGTATTTTATAATTTACGAGATTTTTTACCCTGCTTTATAGATTTCCATTTATTGCTAGATTTTAATATGTAATTTATCATATGCATATTTCATTGAAAATCCATTAGAAATTTGACAAAATTTTGCATTTATGTTTCATTTTTAGCTCAAATTTTGACCTTTTTTTTGACCCAATTTGACAAATTATCTAGTTGAAAATATTTTAAATACCCTTCCTTTTTTTAATTTTAGTATTTATACTCATATTTTCAGAGTAGGTATATTTTGAAAATTTAAATATTTAAAGGATCCCTATTTGTATTAAGGTTCTGTTGCGAATATTTAGTGTTAATTATCGAAGTTCAAAGGAGTATATTTACTAATTTTTACTCTTTAAAATTGAGCTTTCTTTAAAATTTTGCTAAATATTTGCGGAAGTTTTAAAATCTCTACATATAGATAATAACGTCTCGTGTCAAATGATTTAGCCTAAAACTTGAATATTAAGTTTTAAGGTTTAGAAGCATGATGCGCTACCTATTTTTAGAAATACCCTACCTATTTTTAATTTGAGTACCTGATAAATGTCAGGTACAATGCTTTATAATTTTAGAATTATTTTACTGGTCTATTAATTAAACATAGATTTAGGATAGTTTTAGATTAATCGGGCTTTTGGTTCAAGTTATTCAAATTTAAAAAATTTAAGTATTTTTAGATTTTACCCTGTTTTATAGATTCTCTCATAATACAAGATTATAGATTATAGATCTTTTCTCTATTTTGGTCGAATTTTCTCAATATTTTAGTTAAACTTTACACAGAAATTACCCTCATAATACTCGTATATTAAAAAGACTTGTTTAATTGAAAAATATTTTTCAAAATATATTTCTAGTTTTTGATTATGTTTTATCTTATCAGATTTTATGTTTATGTAATCTAGGTTTGATATGTTTCAGGGCGAGCTGTTTTCTCTGTCCTAAGACAGTTTATTAACCCCATTACTACTAATTCAATGATCAAAGTTACTTTTTCATTAAGATAAATAAATGATTTCTCTTTTCAAATATCCATAAAAAATTACTGAATAATCGTGTCAACTTTTTCAGATGAGAAAGGTTCTCTTGCTATTGTGGATTATTGTGGGTGCCTTTTTACTAGTGGGCTATTGCTACGAATTTATCCGTTCGATCCTCAATATATCAGCTAATAGGACTAGTGATGATGGAAAAACCTACTCGTTTTTTGTCTGTTTTCTCTCATTGGCAATTTTTCTTTCCATCGTCCTCGCCATTTTTGCGGCAGCTGCTCTCCGGAATCTCATTCAATGAACCAAATGTTATCCTAAAATATAATTTCTAAATTTTTACGTATTTAATTTAAATTACTTGTATGATATAAATTGGCAAACACTACTTTAAGGTACATTTACAACCTAATTATGTCATAAAATGTATAAACATTTTTTGTCAAACCTCTAAATTTGCATCTCATAACATTATAATAAAGAAGATCCGAAAGAAGGACAACCAATAATTTTGTACACTCATTTAGTTAGACATGAATCATATTCAAACGAATTTTTATTGAAATTAAAGATTAAGATTTTGAGTAAAAATCTGAATTATTCTATGAAATCAATTTTTCAAACCAAAATTTTTTGTCAAAAAACATAAACATAAAGGGCTATTCAGCTTCCAAATCATTTGGAAAATTCAATTGGTCAGAGATGGGGGAATTTTGTGGCTGCTGTAACTGTAATGTCAAAATTTTATCTTTGGCTTTTGGTGTGACTGTAATCGTAAGTTCCTTTTATTAACATGTATCCGCATAGATATGTAATCTGTATATTCCTATACTTTGATACCAAATGTGCACTAAAATAAAAGGATCATGATTGTCATTATTTTAGATTTTGGCTGCTATCTGTTTCTTGGTAGATCTCATTCTTCTATGTCTTTATCATACGATTGACGATACGGTTTTTTTCTTCGCCGCAAGTATGATACTTGATGCTCTGGCAATAATTTGTGCCATTCTTCTCATCGTTGGGGCAGCTCAAGTTAGATTTTTTCTTAAATATCTTAAATATTGAAATTAATTGAAAATAGAAATAGATTGGTCAAAGTTACTTTTTCATTGGATAAATAAATGATTTCTCTTTCCAAATAATATCCATAAAAAATTATTCGTATATTGACTATCGCAACTTTTTCAGATGAAGAAGGTTCTCTTGCTATTGTGGATTATTGGGGGTGCCTTTTTGCTTCTGCTCTATTGTGCGGAATTTATCCTTTCGATCCTCAATGCAGCACATAGTTATACTTCAGATGCAGGAAAAATTTATTCGAGCTTGAACTGTTTTCTCCCATTGGCAATTTTTGTTTTCATCATGCTCGCCATCTTTGCAGCAGCTGCTCTCCGGAATGAAACAAAATGATAATCCCTCTGATTATATACCAATTTGTAAAATTAAAATTATTTGTAATACGATAAATTATCACCTACAACGTACTTAAATTTGCTTGTCGTAACATTGCATTATATTGATAAATAAATAAGAAAGAAGATTATGAAAAAAAACCTTAATCGTTCGTTGATTCCAAGAATTCCAAACTTTCTAATAAGATTATAGAAAAAATTTACCTCTACCTATATAGTCTCCTATTAATTAAAATTGATTAATAACAGAAAGCCATCTAAATAGCAAAAATTAGTTAATCAAAATTATTTTATTCAAATTAATAGGTAATTGATCAATATCTGTATAAAATAACAATAATTTTTGTTACAATCAATCGGTTTTTCTGATAGTACATATTTTGCTTAAAAAAAGTAGAAAATTAGTTAAAATAGTTTGTAGAATTTTGCAAGGAATCAATTGAGCACCATTTTGAATATTTTATGAACATCAGTATTCACTTTCATAGATGATTTCACCAATTGGCTTTGGACCTGATGAATTATTGACTCGAACAGAAGAACCAATTTCATATATTGAATCGAGAGCCTTATAAAATTTATCTCTGATTTAATCACTTTCAATTTTAATTATAAAATTACAGTAATTTTTGTTACTTTATCAAGCATCTCTTTAGTGTGTGATGAACTCATACAAAATCTGGTCCTACCCTCAGTCATTTTGGTGGCTGGATAACCTATATTAAAATTTTTTGATTTTTGAAACGAATTGAATTTTGAAAAGAGTTAATTTACCAACTCCTACAGTCGCGAACCCTCGTTTAGACATTTCTCGAATCATATAAGTGACCTACACAAGCAAAAATTTTGAAATTATGAGATTTTACAAAGCAAAATAAATGATATCTATTGGGGTAATAATCGGCTTTCTGGCCTTTATATGAGGTTTAACATGTAAAGCCGAGTAGATCCTTTAAGTATTTTGAACCTTTGTAGGGACGTAAATGCCAACTGGAACAACTGGAGAATCAGCTGATCCATACACAATAAATCCCATCTGTTTTAGTCGGCGTCGAAAGTATCTTGAATTTTTGGCCAAAATCGCGATTCGATTTACTCCGTCCTCTGACCCATCCTCGCCTAAATAAACAATAAAATCAGGTCAAAGGTCAAATCGGATGTCTTCTGGTCATATTATAG
Organism: Nanhermannia cf. coronata Gr-Ori-00579; assembly: GCA_034699045.1. Taxonomy (NCBI): domain Eukaryota; kingdom Metazoa; phylum Arthropoda; class Arachnida; order Sarcoptiformes; family Nanhermanniidae; genus Nanhermannia; species Nanhermannia cf. coronata Gr-Ori-00579. The sequence continues at coordinate 11,812 of JAQIXA010002424.1, read as the reverse complement.
TACATATTTAAATTCAAATTTGAACGACTTTAGTTCAATTTCATCCCTTTTTTGGTTCAATTTATCCCAAAATTACCCAAAAATCTTCAAACTTTCTCCCTGTATGTTTACTCAAAACTTTTCTGGTTAAGATATTTTTTTAATTGGATTTTCATACAGGGCCGGGGTAAAGTTATACCAAAAATATAGGGGTAAATTCAACCAAAATAGGGATGAAATTAAATCAGAGTCAATTTTTATAACCTACCTAAAATAATTTTAGTCGATGTGATGATTTGTTGAGTTACAGGTGGAGTCATCGCTGTACCGTAATTCTGGGCATGTGAATTTTTTCTGTGCCGAAAATATCAAAATTATCAAGTTTCTAAATATTTTCAAGAATAAGTCATTTGAAGACTCACTGATACCGATAATTAAATAACATTATTATTAAGGCTAATGGCTAATTCTAATTAAAGTTCCATATATAATATATTAATAGCTTGTACCTTAACAAAGAAATTAACTCCTTTGAACCAGCAATATATCCTCCAGCAGATCCAAATGATTTTGTAAAAGTCCCCATTAAAATCTATATGTCATAAATATTTATTAGAAAATTGTCATTTACTTAATTAACTTGTAGTCTTACATCAACATCCTTCGGGTCGATGCCCCAGTAGTCTACAACACCTCTTCCTTGTTTACCGATTGCACCAATGCTAATTTTTAGAAAATTTTATAAAAATAATATGAAGAAATTTTAAAATTTTAATAAGTAATTAATTATATACCTGTGAGCTTCATCAATATAAAGGTAAGCCTTGAAACAGTGGAATAAAATGTGGATTTTAGAATTTGAAAGATATCTTGGGTTTATAATTATTATGGGCTTTTCTTAAGGTTATAACATGCAAAGGTTTGAAAGCCGAAGATTTTTTTTTGCATTGCAAAGAAACTTACCCCATATTTCTTTTTGATTTCAAGAAATCCTGGTAGATTTGCAATTGAACCTATATATATTCAATAAACCAAAATTACTTTTTTAATTTAATTACTCAAAGAAATTGATAATTAATTAATTAAACATGCCTTCCATCGAATAAACCCCTTCGATTACAATAAATATCTTCTCCCATTGAGATCCACTTCCGGGTTGTCCTTGGATTAAACGCTGTCTTAGGTGCTTTTCCAAATCTTTAGGATCTTTTTAGTAGGAAATTAATAGAATATATTGTCATTATATGTGTTACTATTTTATTAGTATTATGCAATCAATCAAGTCAAAAATTGAGCTAATTTCTTAATAATCGTGTTTTGAATTATGAATCTTAATTAACTTGAGTTGAGCATTTTTACCATTGTGCTCGAACAATTGAACTTTGGAGCCTGAAAGCCGAAGGCCTAGAATAATTGAAGCATGGTTTTTCTCATCGGATAGTACAAGACATCCAGGACCCATTATGCATGGCAAATTGAGAGTGTTCTAAATATAATTTCATAATTATAATTATAATTATAATTTTTTAAACAATTAAAGAAATTAAACAAAATTTACATATGCTCTTACCGTTGCGAAACCCATTGCACACGTGATCGCATCCTCAGTGCCAACTAGACGAGCCACTAATTGCTCCAACTCTAAAAAAATAAAAATTATTGGCCTTTCAATATGACTTCATGATATATGACATATGACATATAAGTAAATGTGCAAAAACATCAAGATGACATGTATCTGTATTTGTCAAAAAATGAGGCATACTGTCACATGTCAAATCTCAAATATGTAAATTACAAATTTTCAAACTATGTACCTGTATGTAAATTAGATGTTCCAAATTCATTTCTAGTACTTGCTGTTGCAACACCATACTTTTTCACAGATTTGATTGAATCTTGAGCTATTCAATTAAATAAATTTATATTAGAATATATTATCATTAATTATCCTTAGTTAAATACCGCAAACTCCAAGATTCTCAGCAAAACCCAAATAATTATAAGAGCCAAAGTTGATGCACTCATTTGTATTACCAGTCATTCTGTTTAACATAAATTTTCTAAATGTTTAAAGATTCCTTGTCTTGTTAATATGCAGTACAAAAATAATTTACATAAAAGACCATCCAAAATCCGGAGTAATACGCTCTTTTATCGTCACTAAAGCACCTGGGACACTACAGATTGGCACATTCCAAAGCTCACGAACACGACGGTAAATATTTCGAGTATAAAAACTTTCAAAACTTGCATACAAAGTTGTATATCCCTTCAAATCAGAAATTTATGGATAAATAATTAGTTAAATTATAAATAATTAGTTATTTTTATTAAACTTACATCTCGATTTTTCTCAGAAGATTTACTTGGTCGAACCAGATCATTAACATATCCAACCAGGACTAATATGGCATAGCAGAGATATGTGAGGAAGGCTGTGAAATTTGAACATTCTTCATAAGATTCCACGTCATAACCACGTCGTGTTTTAAAACTCAAATTTCTCGCCTTCACCGGCAAGCTCGCTTTCGATGGTTTTGGAATTGGATAGGACAAATTTCTTCGATGCTTGATCTATAATTAATACAAATAAAATGAATTTTGAAAAAATTATTGATTTTTGATATCTACAAATACCTATCCTAGATATCTATTTCAAACATTCAAAGAAACCAGGATATCTTTGGGTAAAAATGGGCTTCCTGGTCTATATGAGGTTTAACATAAGACCTGAAAGCCTAAGATATCCTAAGATGTCCTTTTCAGTAAACTTACATTATTTTGCTTGAATTTGGATTTTCTTTGTAAATTACTCGTATCAAGAATATCACTTGAGCTCGAGCTGAAACAACACCTTCTCATGCCAAAATTAAGATCTGCTGGATTATTCAATGATGACTCCATTTTTTCCTTTTACAAAATACTTTGTGAAGTGTTGGATGTTCAAATTCTAATGAAATATTGATAATAAATGAATCCAAAAAAATGACCCAAAGTTTGTTATGGAAACATTTTTTTTATATTTCTGTCAAAGGACAAAAAGGCCGTATGATTCTCGAGCAATCGACTTTTTTTGACATCTAAGGATAAGCTATACTCTATAGGATTTAATGAACTTCTCTTTAGTTAAATGTGTTATTAATAAAAGACAACACAAATTGCGCCCAAATTTTTAGATCAAAGCAAACATCCGGGTCATACATACATAAGGGTCATACGGATACGAATTACCTATCCCTTTAGTCACTTAACACTTATTTTTTCCCATTTGATTAATATGGTGGTTAAAAGGTTCACAGAACCGAACGCTATTATTAGAGTGAAATTTTCGTCAAAATGGCACAAATAGACACGAGTATTTTTCCTTTGCATTTCTCTTAAAAACAAGGATATTTGGATTTTTATGCACAAATAAATATAGCAAAAAACCTAAATTTTCCTGCTGGTTTTTAGGAGAAAAGCAAAGGAAAAGTACCATATCTAAAAGCCTTAAGGGTCCATGTATTTAATAAGGAAAAGAGACTAACAAACCCAATAAAATAAAATAATGTCCAAATGATTATCTTTAAATTAATCATAGTACATATTACATAAGTGCCTACAAATAAACTTAACTTTAGAGATAATCCATGTTCTTGAAAAAGTTATGTATTTTCTCAAAACTATTAAATATCTAAAAGGATATCTTCGGGTTATAGTTATAATGGTCTTTCTGGCCTTTAAATGGGATTTAACACGGTAAAGGCCTGAAAAATAGATCCTTTCCATAAAAAACCCTTACATCCTTTCCTTCTAGTTTTTAAAAGCCCATGCACCTAGGTAAATAGGTATCGTATATGCAATGGCAATGAGGATTTCTACCTATACTATGTATATGGAAAAATGCATTTTGACTTGCACGGTGCAAATGGCTCATATATCTCAAATAATGAATCTCAACTTTTCTATTCGAAATTTTGATTTAAACATGGTTTTGCATTAAAAATGGTCATTTAATTGAAGATTTCAAAGATTTTTGAAAAAATATGAAATTTTTGGGGTCGAGTTACACGCGTACTTGTCTGGGATTTAGAGGTTGGAGGTGTATAAAGGGGAAATATGAGACTTGTATAGTTGGGAACAGACTAACTTTAATAGAGACCATTACGTGTCCCTAGCCGTATTTCAGTATTCGAGGTATAGTACAAAGTAGATAAGGATTCTCCTCTTTGAATCTATCCTTTATTTATTAATCTGATCCCAGATACAAGGCACTGACTGTGCTCAGTATGCCATTCTTTTGCACCTTTTTGACAAAAAATTTGACATTTCATTGAAATTTTTGAGCATTTTTTGCAATTTTTAGACAAAAGAATGAACATTTTTTTAGAATTTTGAACTGGCTGAGCTCAAATTATCATTCTCTTGCATATTTTTGGCCAAAATCTGCCATTTCATTGAAATTTTGAGAATTTATTTTGCAATTTTTGGACAAAAGCATGAACATTTTTTTAGAAATTTGAACTAACTGAGCTCAAGTTGCCATTTTTTGCGCCTTTTTAACCGAAAAGTTGTCATTTCAATGAAATTTTGAATATTTTTTTTGCAATTTTTGGACAAAAAGGATAAACAATTTTTTATATTTTTTTGAACTGACTGAACTCATCCTCAGCATACCAATCGAATTCTTTTGCACCTTTTGACAAAAAATTTGACATTTCATTGGAGTTTTAAGTAAGTGTTCGGTAAGCTCCCAAAATAAAATTTGACATTTCATTGAAATTTTGAGCATCTTTTTGCAATTTTTAGACAAAAGAATAAACATTATTCTAAGAATTTTGAACTGACTGAACTCAAATTGTGATTCTTTTACACTTATTTGACCTAAAATTTGACATTTTGAAAGGTCAAATTTCAAAGAAACCATTAGAATTTTGGACATTTCTTTGGGCTTTTTGGTCAAAAAGATGAACAATTTTTTAAGAATTTTGGACTGACAGACCTCAGCTTTCCATTCGTTTGAGTTTTATTGACCCTTAATTTTACATTTATCGAAAATTTGGGCATTCCTCTACACTTTTTTGGACAAAAGAATTAATATTTTTTTTAGAATTTTGAACTGACTGAGCTCAAGTTCAAATCTTTTTGACTTGCTCAGTTCTTTCGAAAAATAAGGTCAAAAGGTTGCAATTTACAATTCAAATATTCTTGGATGTGTATGTGTATTCGTATATTCGTATTTGATTTTTAAACTTTGTATTTTAAGAAAAATTTTACAAAAATTGTCTAATCTAGAGTATTTACTTCCAGTTTAGAACAATTTGTAGATACTTGAGACTATGCCCTGTAAATTCTACTACACATACAAGAATTTACTATAGAGTAATGCTAATACTAAATTACTAATGCTAATATATATGGTACTTTGAAATGTTTCGGCTAAACTTTCTCTCCCAAATTTGTAAATAATTAGAAATTCTTGCCAAACAAAAAGTTGAATAAAAGTTGAAAGGAAAGTCTTTAATTTACAATTCCCTTTGTTTTGTATGTCCAGGATTTATTAATCCCCCCTCATTATCCTCTCTCAAAAGAGTCTAAAAATTACTTATTAATCTTATTTAATTAAACTAACAGTTTCCATTTCCTTACTTAAAATTGCATTCAATTCTTTAGCTAAAAGTAATTCCTCAAAAAAAAAAAAAAATTCGAGCAAAAGTACTTATATTGATAGTACTATATATCAGTAGTGGTAGAAAAAAAAAGAATTTAATCATTCGGTCAAGTCACGATTTGCCAACAAAATAAAACAATCTCAAAAAAAAGAAAAGTTTTTCTTCTACTTACTTTATAAGGCTTTAGTAGTGCAAATAGTAAATGAAATGAGGGAGAGAAGAAAGTTTTAATCTTGTCCATGTATTTAGGTAGTCTTTTATTATCCGCAAAAGTGACCCAAAAGAATTGATGTAGAAACCCATGGGAGATTTTTAACTTGAGAAATACCAGAATTGTAAACTTTTTGAAAAAAAAACTTTTTTTCTCCTATTTTTTGAACAAAGGAAATGGTTTGAGATTTGTTCAAAAAAAATCTCAAATTCTCAAGTATTTACACCAAAATTTCATGACAATCTCGTCAATTTATATCTGACTCGGTGGCTCTTCTTTGTCTTATCTACTTTTCGCACACTTACTAGCATGATATGGAAGGTAATATAAAGACTTTGGGTCTCATAGATCATAATTTAAAATTTAAACATCTTGCCTGAAAGAAATGACAGTTCATTATATCTTGAAAAGTTATATCTTGCCACTTTTTGATATCCAAGTATCTACTGATACTGTCAAAATTTAACAAAAGTTAAAGTGTCAGATTCTAAAATGTTCTTATCAAATTTCAAATTTTTAATTTTTCAGATGTCTCAAAAGCAATGATACTGAACGATACTGTAATCTTAATTTATACAATTAGTACATCTAAACGAATTTTGATCAAAATTTGAAAATTTTTACTAATTTTTTATAGATCCTGAACTTGAAGTGCCCGTAACTCTTAGCGGCTCTTATAATCCAAAATAATAACAAACTAAAGCCTAAAGATTAAAGCCTAAATTCAAAACAGCAATCTAAATTTTCAAAAATGGTTCATTTATGTAAGAAATTGTCAAAAATTGATCGTCAAAATTGTACAGTTTCATTTGATTTGTCTTGTCACATATAAAAATTATCATCATGTTCTTGAATTGATTAAACCGTAAATAGTCTGTAAATGTAATCTTGTCAAATTTCTTAATTTTTTGATTTTTTCTTAAAATAAAACCTTTATTTTATACAGAAATTTTTAAAATTTGAGCTTTAAATTACACTAATATTATATGGTAGGTTCAGTTTAAGTTTAGCAGGCTATAGTACCCTACCATATCGGTTTATATATACCCTATTTACTAAACATCAAAAATTTAAAATTGAGTCTGGCAAACAGTAAAAAAGTAGTAAGTACCCTATTACAAGTAAAAAGTAGTAAGTACAGTCATCGACAAAATATCTATTTTCTAAAATCGCGACAATTACATAACCATTTGAGGAAAACATCGTTAATCTTTTATAAATTATTAATTGACCCTTTAAAAGGGCTCCGATTTAATATCTATTTTGGTGGATTTTGCTCCTATATTTTAGGCCTAACTTTACCTTTGTATGAAATTAGTCCAATATTTTTTGAAATCCTAACCTTACCTAAACTAAACTAGAAAATTTTTGGGTTAATTTCATACAGGGGTAAAGTTAGGCCTAAAATATAGGGGTAAATTCAACCAAAATAGAGATGAAATTAACTTGTTTTTTAGTCATTTTAAATTGGACAAAATGTCCCAAAATGAATTTTAATATATCAAAAATCCCCTTGTTTCTCTTATGGGAAAAGTTTTTTTTTCCGGTTTTTATCCATCAAATCACCTTCAGTAAACCCATTTCCTTTTTTATTCTTGTATATGTAATGCCTGAAGAATCTCATCTCATCAACTAAAGTCATGAATCTTTGTAGATTTGCAAAAAAAAAAACCTTTATTTTACCCAGATTTAAGATTTGCAAAAAAATGTAAAAAGCCGAGCATTCATTGCATTGCACACTATAGGAGATTGGCATAGTCATCAAAGTGGATTGAGTTTCAGAGAGAAAAAAAACTCGATTTGAAAAAAATCTTCAATTCCAAATCTAAATCAACCCGTGAAATTTAACGAATATTTTGGTTCACTGGATATCAAAAATCTTTTTATTTTTTTGAGGTAAATTCCCATTTAAAATGCTTTAAAATGGAGGAAAAAAGCTCTCAAAGTTGAATTTTATAAATTTTTAATGTTTTAAAATAAGCTTTTATTGACTAGACTACCCACTCTTTTGAGTTATTTTTAAAATACATATCAAAATCAAAGGACATTTTGAAGATTGAAATTGACCTAGAGGTTTGAACCCATTTAACAAGTTGAAATGATCTGTAAAGTTTTATAAATGTCATGAGCGAAGCGAGCACTTACTTTTCAAATTTGCTTTCAATTTGACCGTTTGTCTGTATGTCCTAGATTGTTTGATTCTACAGATATAACCTTACTTGGCATGAAGGACCCTTATAGGGTTCTGTGACAAAGGGCCTACAAAAAAGAACCTACAGACAATAGGTCTACCGACCCTTGGCCTACAGATTAAACTCCTACAGAGAAAATGGCCTACAGGCTCTATAGGCTTTTGTCTGTAGGACATTGGTCTTGTAGGACCTTTATCTTTATGTAGGTTTGATGCGTGTAGGCCTTTTGTTTGTAGGTTCTTTGACAACAGACGCCCTTAAGGGTTTAGTTGTTCCATTTTGACTATAATTTGGGGTACTAATGAACTCTTTAAGGGTTCCCTGTGTTAATCAAATGGAAAAAAATTAAAAATTAAACTTTTTTCAACAATCTGTTCGTATATTACAACAATAATAATATACTATTTACCAATATCTTTAATGAGTCAATTTAATAATAAAATATAGAAGTGCCTGAATTTGACATCCTTATGACCTGGATGTTGACCTTTTTGACCTGAAAAATGGAGTAACTCGAGATTTCTTTGCTCGCAGAATGATAAATTAGATAGCTTTAAAGTTAGATAGTTAATTAAATCCTAGTTTATTCAACTTTTGACTGTTGATCAGATCAGAATAGCTTTCAAAATATGAAAATTTTCCAAAATCTTACTTGAAATAGGATAGGGTACTTATTTGTAAGCGAGCTAAGCATGATAATTTTTTTTTTTTTTTTTTTACTTTTTTGGAAATTATTCAAAAAAATCGCAAATCGAAGATTCAATACTAGTAGGGTACTCTATCTTTCTAAGGGAAATAAATAGTCGGACCAAGAAAGAATTCATTCAATGGATTTTTTTGTACCCCCATTGAATCGGCAAAAAAGAGATAGAAAATTCTCATTTAGACCATCAATACTTCATACCATTATTACCACCTAAGTAATAGCAATTTTGGCCTTAAAAAAATGAGAAATTTTACAGTTTGAATGAATTGAATGTTTATCTTATGGGCCCTGGCTAAGTACTCGAGTCGACTCGAACAAGAGCCAAAATAAAAGGGGTAAGTAAAGAAGAAGAAAAAAAAGTTTAATCTTTTGAATCTTTCTTTCTTTCTCTTTTTTTTTGACTATTTTTTCAAAGAAGTATTTTGGCATAGTTCTTTTTTTTTATACTTTTTTTTTCTTGCTTTACTTACAGCTTTCTTATGTACTACTACTTGTACTTTCACTCTCACTTTCTCCATATGCCAATAGTGAACTTTATTTTGTATCTTCATTTCTTTTAAAATATATGGGTTTATAAGTAAGTACATAAACTTGGAAAAGTGACAAGTAAAGTGATACATTTTTTGAAAAAATATCTTCAAAAACAGATTGATTTTCTTATCTTATACTTATTACAAGACTATCCATGCATACATAGAGACCTAAGTTTATTCTCACCTCTATTTTAGGTTTAATTTACTCCTAATATTTGGTCTAATTCATCCCTATTTTGGAGAAAATCTACCAAAATAGGGATCTCTAAATCAGAGCCTTATTATAATATATAGTCACTTAGGATTAGATGACAATTTCAGACTTTTAGGTACAGTAAAATATTTTGCAATTTTTTTCAAAAATCCTTTTTGATTTTATATTGAGAGTGAACTGTTATTGATTTATCAACAGATTCATACAAAAGTAAGCATTATACTGGTAGTTGGTAGGTATTTTAGAAATAGATCAACTAAAAAATTTAAATTTTAAATTTTGTAACATTCTTTCAAGATTTTTTTGAATTTTTCTTCAGCTTTTTGCATTCAAAATCATGCAGGTTTTCCAATTCTACAGAATAATATGATCCTTGAACTGAAACCTAAAATTTCTACTTTTGAAGTACAAACTATTATAACTTTCAGTGTATCTACATATCTACTACCTATTTTACTCAAAAATTAGACACTAAAATGCGTACCTATACCATTTTAAATTATCCAGATTTCTCCAAAAGTATTTAGGTAGTTAATTAAGATTAGACATGAAAAAAAAATTGTAAAAAATTTGGGCCTTTTTTTGTAGTACCCTAATGTGAACCTTTACTTAAGAGTAAGTAAATACTCGACTATTTACTACTTTTTCTAGCCGACTCCTTCAGTTAGAAAAAACTCACATTTCAATTTAAAAAAAGGGAAAAACCTTACTTAAATAGATAGTCAGATGCTTTTTTGCATCACTTTAACTGAAACTTTTACTGAATTCGAAGGGAAAAGACAAAAAAAAAATTCAGATCACTGGATAAATAATGTAGGTATCAGCCAGCAGGCTTTTAGAAATTCAATCACAAAAATTAAACTTGACAAAAATAGCAAAAATATTCAATGGAATAAGTTTATATCAAAATTGGTATATATGAGTCTGGTATATGAAAATCTTAAGTCATTTGTAACTGCAAAGGCATAAATACCAAAATTTTGGTTTATATTAAAATTTTTGTCTTTCAGATTGCTTAAATCTTAATTAACCTAAATTAATTTCTTTTAAACTAGATAATTATATACCCTTTTCAACCATTATACCCTAAATTTTGAGATAATTTTAAAAATGTAAGAAATGGCAGGGATCTCAAGTCTCAAGTACCTATATATACAGATAGCTAGGTACTTTGGCAAACTCAGTTTAGTGCTATGCAAGTAGTTGAGAGATTTTTTCAAATGTGAATTTGAAGAGGTTTTGATGGGAAAAAGTCGAGTATTTTTTTTCTTCTCTTCTGAGGAAAATACTTAAACTTTCCAAGTTCAGAGAAATTTGCAAGTCAAAGACAAACTCGATTAAAGTGGCCCAAAAAATACCCAAAACCTATTTACTTAATATACGAGTAATGTACATTAGACGACCCATTTCGGTTAAATTGTAAAAATTGTAAAATATAAATATTATTTGTCGGTATAAAATAGTACCTACTACTAGAGACTGTAGTTGTAAGGTAATGGAATTATTCTTTATATCAGTAAATAGTCTCTAGTCCTTAGGTAATAGTTAATGGTCCGATACTTATCTTGGAGACTTTTCTGCTCCTGTCATTGATGGCTTTATTTCGATATCTTTCTATCCGCCCATTCTCATCTACATCATTTCCCTACGATTGTAGTTTAATCTCATCCCTATTTTGGTTGAATTTACCCCTATATTTAAAGTCTAACTTCATTCACCACTATATGAAAGTAATAGAAATTTTAGTTTAGTTTAGTTTAGTTTAAGGTTAGGATAAGATTTTTTTAAATTTCGGGGTTAGACCAAAAAAGTTAGACCAAAAATATAGTTGTAAATTCAACCAAAATAGAGATGAGATCAAATCGGAGCCTTTCCCTACTTATAAAGTACATTTTATGCCAAGTTCATATGTACAATATGAAGAAATTCAACTGTGAAAATCTACTATTAAGTATATGGGTACTTGAGCATATTCTCCTTAAATATTGAGCTTGAAAGTAAAATATTAGCAAAAAAAATACACAAGTTTTTAAAAAAAAGTACAAGTGTTTGAACAGGAAAGTGACTTTCATGATCTTGAAATCTCACCTAACAGTTTTAGACTAATATTTGAGACATTTTGGACATAATCTTTCTTATTTTGCCAGGTATTAAGACTCAAAAGTTTATTTTGTATTTTAAACTATAGGCATACTTATAAAAAGTAGGTACATATAAGTATGAACAGATTGTTATACTCGTATGTATAGAGTTCTCAATTCGGGTTTTTTTCGGGTATTCGGGTCCCGAGATAAAATCCCGAGATCCCGACTCGGGTATTTCG
>JAQIXA010002423.1:0-17987 GCA_034699045.1 Nanhermannia cf. coronata Gr-Ori-00579 | reverse complement strand
AATGCAAAAAAAAGCATATATGTCTGGGTAGGTACTATAAATAAAAGGTAGATTATTAGTAGAAAGAAATATGTATAAAATATTAGTAATTTGAAAATGAATTGAAATTTTTAATCTTTGTACTCCGTAGGTTTAAAATTTTGAGCTACCACTTTTGCTGAATTATCCTGCATTTCATTTACCATATAAATCAAAAAAAAACTGTAGTACTTTTTTACCTAAGTACTAATTACTAATGAATATGTACAATAAGCACTAAAAAATCTGATTTTTTTTGTAGATTTCAACTAAAATTTGAGGATTTGTTCAAACTGGTTGATTTAGATCCAAGTTTGATGCCAATGATTCAAACGCAGTTGATAGTCTATTTATTCTACTGTATGTGTTAGTTGATTAGAAGTCTGTAGGATAGTTGAGGAAGGAACTATGGGTGAAGACTGGCAGGGATTGATATAGTGAACCACTTCTTCTTAACAAGTGCGACATACTTCATCACATAACCCGATCAACATATAAATCCGAAGATTTCAATCAACTAATTTGTCAAAATTTCTGGAAAATTTCTACAAAAAGTGCCAGAATTCGTCAAAATTCATCGAAATCTGAGAAAGTTCAACGATTATTATTCTGTCTGGATCTGGAAATACTCGTATAGGTACAACATATTTGTACGAGCGAAGCGAGCCTTACTATTCAACTTTGCTTGCACTTTGTCCGTCTGTCTGTTTGTCTGTATGTTCGCGGCATTACTCGAAAACTACTTGACCGATCTTGACCAAATTTGGGATGAAGGACCCTTATAGGGCCTATTTGTGCAAGCTTGAAAAAATCTCAAATTGCCCCACCCCTTGGGACCATGCGGACCCTTTAAGGGTTCCCCATGTTAATCAAATGGGAAAAATCCAAAATGAGATTTAAGTGACTGGTTATTTCTCATATTTCAAAGTCAAAAAAGAGTAAATGTTTTGAGAATTTGTTAAAAAATATTTCAAAGCTTGATGCTAAGCTTTTGTTTGAAATTTTTTTTGCTTATGACAAAATGAACTTTGACATTTTTAAAGGATTTTGTGTATAAAGTGTAAGTGTCAGTGTAAGGATCGGTCTGATTAACGCCTTGAACCAACAAAAATGAAAACAAGCCTTCAGATTTGAAATCTCTTGGAAATGAGTAAAAAAATTATTTTTTTTACCAGAAGAGATACACTCATTAGCATATCTTATACTTATACGATTAGATATATTAAATAGTATTATGAATATTCGAGTACACTTTTGCTTGGTCGTAAAAAGATCGGGGGGAGATATTTGTATGCCTCTGTATATGTATGTGTATGTATATGTATAAGTAGATTTGGTCATATAATCAGAAGAAAAAAAAAGAGAAAAATTCTGGAGAGATCTCCAGCAGTTAAACTTTTAAACATTCTCTATTAATTAATTTCTACTTGACTCAAAAAAAACCAAAAAGATATAAACCCTACTCTACTCTACTCTACAATACACTAAACACTATAGACCATCATACCTGAGAGAATTTCATAACCCCTACACAGTTAGCTCGCTTTATTATCATCCTAGGTATTTTATGACAGTTTTTATTCTCTAAGCTAGTTGAAGCCTAGTACTTATATAAAGAAACAAAAAATCAAATTTTGGAATTTTTGGGCAAAATTCTGATTGATCTAAGGATCCTAAAATGACATTTTAGTAAAACTAAGCATCTTTTTTTATAGTTTGGCATATTCATATATAGGGGTAGACTAGGGAAAGTTCAGAAACGTTTTCTAGAGATATGATTGGGTTATAATAGGCTTTAGGCTTTAGATTAAGTTTAACATTGTCATTTTCTAACGTTTTCTAAACCTATAAACATGAAAACATTTTGGTAGAATGTGTTCTTTTAATTTTGAAATCCAAGATTTTCCAATTATAGTAGATATTATCAAATGAACGAAAACAAGGATTTCAAACTGAAAATTGAGATTTAAGAACAAATACAGGACTTTATGAGATAAAAACTTTTTTTAAAAATATTTGACTCAAATTTTACATAATTTGGTAAATTGGAGTCAAAATGGAATTTTTGTAATTTTTTCCAAAAATTAGAGAAAATCTCGATTTTTTTATGATGAATCAATGAAAGAGTATTCTTTATCTAAAAAATTTCACAATTAATTTGTCAAAATATTTCACGATATTTCAAAAAATCCTTAATTTTTTCAAATATTCAAGCTCTGAAAGCCCGAAAATATCCTTTGGATTGTTTTATATCAGAATTAATTGTTATTTCTACATAAAAGTATAATATCCACTTACTAGTTAGTCCTCATATATATAAAGATAGCCAAGAATCTTGGCTGAGTCCTCATATATAAGAATATCTACCCTAAAAATTTAAGAAAAATTATAAAAAACGGAAAAACTTGAATTCCAAAAAATTTAATTTTTGATTAAAATTTATCAAATTAAAATTATAGGTGTATGTTATGTATGCCCTTTTTTATCAAGATTTTTATTTCAATTTTTGACTGAGCTTTTTGAGCTCGTGGTCAACTTTTTATCCTCTACTACGAGTACTACTACTTATATAATCATTAAAGGGCAGGTATCTAAATAGTTTGACTTTTTTTTCCCCACCGACTTGTATTAATTTTAGAACTTATCAGTATTAGTATTAGTATATGCTATAGTACAAGGGACTCTTGTCACATATTAACCCCTATCTAAAACTTGGAAATTATTATTCGATTATTTCGAGTACCAAATTCCATAGATAGACCTTCGTTCGAGAAATTCCACGAGCACAACAAGGAACTTGAAAAATTAATGTGACAGATACAATTGTACTACATACTCTACCATATACCCACTATACTCATCTGTATATCTGTAGATGTAAAAAATCTTCATAAAAAAATTCCTCAGTCTCAGGTGTTCGTTCGTTCGAGTTGGAAAAATTATCTTAAAATTTTTAAAGGTCCCTTACTTACCTTAAAAAAAGGGCCCTTAGTTAAGAAGGCTAAGTTGAGTTGATCGGGGTTTAACCAATTCGGTCAAGTGTCAAACTCACCAGGGGGCCTTGAGAAATTTTCAAAAACTCAAAAGCACTCATTAAATATACACATACTAATATACTATACTGATACTATATACCCTTGTATATTATGTAAGTTGAGGAGAAATTGTAAAAAATAAATAAGCATATCTCATTAAATACTCTGATGAGTTTGAGATCTGCTCTCTCAGTCTCTAAGCCTATATAAGCCTATATTTCATTTATATTTAAATTATAAATTTTGAAAACTGTAATTTTTAGAGTTGAGAGAGAGCGTTAAAAGTTTTCGATTGATTCACTATCAGTGCCTACAAATTAATTAAATTCTTTAATAAAGTACTGAAAAATCTCGGCAATCGAGTAGGGAAGCTCGATTTTATCTAAAAAATTCATAAAATTACATAATGTAAAGTATTTAAAAGTTCTTGTAATATAATTACAAGTAAAGAGAGTCCATTTCTCAGGCTTTTATCTTAGAAATTAGAAAATTTCGATAGAAATAGGCTTGATTAGGTGGTTAGAAGAGATTTTAAAAGGTGATTAATTTTGATACTTATTTTCCAATCATAGTGGTATTCTTAACTCGAATTTTGAAAACCGAGATTTTGCTGGAAAACCAAAGATTTGTGACAAATACTTTTTTTTAGTATCTCTTTCTTGAAATTTTTGTGTTTTATTTATGACCTTTTTTTAAAAACAATAAATTTGCTTTGGCTTTGGCTAAAAGCAAACGGAGATATAAACCTATCACCTGTATTTTAGAAAAAATGCCAAAAAATTCTCAAAATCCACTTTTTTGGCGTGAAATGCGAGCTAAAAATTATTCTTGATAAAAAGATGAAAGAAGAAAAAAAAAAAAGTCTGAAATATTTATTATTATTCAAAAAGAGTTTGATTCAAAATTTTTTTTCTCATAAGCCAAGCTGTTGAATTGATCTCCCAAAATGCCCCCAAAACATTTACTCGTACTTGTATGTACTTTAAACTTGTATTAGTTCAGTACTATTATGTACTATCTAATACTTAATAAGTAATCTCGCATAAATAAATACCTTCATTTATTTCTACTTTTCAAAAAATTGTTAAATAATCCTTAATCTGACAAGAAAACACGCAATTTCCTCAATAAAACAATTCTAAAAACATTTTAGTGCTTATGGTTAGTGTTTTCTTTTTTCAAATTTCAATTTAGAAATCCAAGATTTCTTAATTATAGAATAATCAAATGAACGAAAACTAGGATTTCAAATTGAAAAATGAGATTAGAACAAACAAACACACAGAATTGATCGCTAAAGATCTTAACTTTTTTTAAAAATCTGGAGCTCAAATTTGGCATAATTTAGTAAATTGGAGTCAAAACGAAAATTTTGTAATTTTTTGCCAAAGTAAAGCTGGATTTGTTTATCATTCATGATCTATAAATGAGTGTTCTTTAGCCAAAAAAAATTAAAAATATTTCATAAGACTTCAAAAAATTACTTAATAATTTTGGATATTCAAGTTTGTAGATCTCTAAAAATGATATTATTGAACGAATTCATAATTTGAAATCATAGTTATTGTCAGAATCTAATCGAGGATCAGATTCTAATTGATAAATGTCAAAACCCTCAAAAATTAAACAAACTTTGCCAACAAATATATGGTCATTTTGACAATAAACTACTCGTAAAAGGTCAAAATTAAAATTTAGACCACAATTTTTCTTTAAAACTGCCATATTAATAGCAGTGCATTCATTTAACTTGGCTTTGAAAATCAAATTTCTCAATTTTTAGGTAAATTTATAGAGCCAAAGTTTGGTTTTCAGAGCTGATTTTAAAAAAAATTAAAGTTAAGGATATGCTAATTTGTCAAAATCGAGAGCCAAAAATTAAAATTTTAGCCCAAAATTTCATCAAATTTTATTACAAGTTTCGATTCTTGGCCGAAACTGCATTGAGCAGTTTGTTTTTTTCAAGTTATCTGTAGATACTTACTATAGGTCTAGGTATTTCCTATTTGTTTTTTTGATTTTTGTTTTTTGGTCGCTATTTTTAGAGAAAATTAAGTTTCTAATTTACCATTTATTGAGTTGAGTTGAAGATCTCTTTACTTGTTAAACTCTGTTGGTACTTAAGTTAAGTTAAAAGTTAAGATTTAGATGAGAGATAGGAGAGTTTTAATTTTCTCATTAGAATAGACATAAATTAAGAAGTTTTTTGAAGATTAGAAGAAAAAAGTTGAGATTTGAGACTACAAGTCAGAAAAAAGTGTACTTTTTTCAAAGGTAAATAGATTCACAGCAGGGAGACATTTTCTTTTACAAAACTCTCAGAACTTCAAATCTCTTCTCTCAAGATACAAAAAGTATCTTTAAGATACTTGCATAATAGGACTTATACTTGTATATAAGTATATAGGGAATAAGCTACAAATAATAATAATAATAATCATAATCATAAAAAAATTCTTCACTGTCTCCAATAAATACTTCAAATCCAAATGTTCCAACAAGTCAAGACCAATTCTTCTCTAATTAATAAATTATTGACTTGAGATTCCTCATACCTTCATATCCTACTCTCTGTAATAACCACAAATTATTATACCAGTCAATTCATATGCTAAATTTCAAATTTTTCAATACTACCTCATACTTGTATTTACATAGTAAAGTTCAGAAAAAATTAATTAAAATTTGAGGTTGATAGACTCGATTTGGACTTGAATTCGATTCCTAGTCCCTGATAGGCTTGTGACTATTAATTCCAAATTTTGAATCGACCCATTTGACTCAAAGGCTAAAATTATCAAACATATGAGAAATTATTCAAAATATCCAAATCTAAAATTACAAAATTTTGATCATTATCATCACAAAATTCGAAATTTCGAAAAATATCAGACCTTAGAAAAGTATCAAACACTTTAATTCTTGAAATAATAATTAGAATCGATAGTAGGGATTTAGAATTTAGAATTATTTTGTTTATTGTCGAAATGTAAGCAACTAAAGTTGATATTATTACATGGACATTAAAAAAATTATAAATAACTCTGGCTATATAAATAACTCGGTTGTCTCAACTTGCAATAAAATTTGATGAAATTTTGGGTTTAAATTTGAATTTTCGGCTCTCGATTTTGACAAATTAGCAAATCTTTAACATAATTTTTTTTAATCAGCTCTGAAAACCAAACTTTGGCCTCTATAAATTTACCTAAAATTGAGCTACTGCTATTTAGCCAATCGTTTAAAAGCAAAATTTTGGTCCAAATTTTAATTTTGATGATTCAGTTTATTGTCAAAATAGAAGAACCATAGAAAAATTGTTTGTTTAATTTTGAATTTGAATTTGAATTTGAGGGTATTGACATTTACCAATTAGAATCTGATTTATTTGTAAAAGCCTAATCCTGTTATACTTATTATACTACTCGTATAGTAGGGTATAGTACTTGTTAACCTAATGGCTTTTTATGAAAATGTCTAAATCTCAACAAATTTGAATAATTTTTGCCTTTAAAAGGCCTTCATTCTACATAGGTGTAAATTATTACAATTGGGGGAATAACAATCTACTTTTATTACAAGATATATTAGCTACTAAAGGTAGGGGTAGACAAGAGAAAGTTCGGAAAAAACTGAAAACAAGCCTATTTTAGGCTGATATTTGACCTGAAATTACCCTGAAAATATCTTTGCTATCTCTATAATAGATAATACAGAATACTCCGTACATATAAAAACAGGTCAATAAAACTCTGTCGAAAAAGGCTTTTCAAATATGAAAAACATGTCCGAATTATCCCTAATCTCCCCCTACTTTAAACTTAACTTATGGGATTGTATAAGGGGAAAAATTTGCAATAAAATTTATAAAATATTTGCAATTTGCGAATTTGAAAAGTTGAACCTGTTACTTACTTAAGCTTTATTTGTATTGTACTACAAAAAAAGTTAATATAGTTGAGAGGTTTACCTTTTAATATACCTCACTATTGTAATAGCAATAGTGTACAATAAACTCATAACTTATTCTTAAGGTATTTTTTTTAGCTTATTTTACTATTATATTTAATATTGAGAGGTTTCTTTACAGATTTCACACTTCAAATGTAGAATACATTGGTACTAGTACAGTATACTGTAGTACTATACACAAATAACTAATAACATTAGTTACTTGTTCAAAATAATTCGAAATAAATTGAATTAAATCCCCTCAAGAGCTATCTCAAAAGCTCAAAAAATCAAATTTTTCTCCATTTCTAACTGAAATATTGCAGTTTCTTACTTGAAATCTGAAAAAATTTACAAAATTCTAACAGACAAAATTCAGTCAAAATTTTTGAAAAGGCTTGAACTTGGTATTCTGACAAAAATCTAAGTTTGAAAACCTAGATTTCGCTATACATTGGACCTAATCTTGGTCCAAAATCTGAGATTTTGTAATCTTGAAGACTCTAATCTTGAAAGAATACCAAGGCTTATAAATATTCTTAAATTTCTATCAGATTTTCAGATCAAACTAACTAACAACTATATTTCAACAATTAACAATAGAATAATGCCAAAAACTGCTCAAAAATGCTGATTTTTTAGGGTTTTGGTGCGAGCTTATAAAGGTGTTTACTTTTAAGTTTAAGAAATAGATTTTTTTAAGGTTTCCATAAATATTTAAAATTATAAAGAATGCACTTTGTGATATGAGAATCCTTTAAAAGGATTTCCTCAAATTGTAAAAAAAAAACTTTGTAAAAAATTTGAAGCCATCCATATGATTAAAAGGGTAATAAGTTTACACTTTTTCTATACAAAATTCAAAATACAAATGCCCAAGTTCTTATATAATTGTGATATGATATGTTGTGGATTACTTGTAAATTGTAAATAAGAAAAATTTGAATAAATTTATAAATTTTGTATTCTTATATGATAGAGTATAGAGTATAAGGGTTTAATTCGTATAATGATGAGCAGCAGGTGTTAAAAAGAATTCTCCGGTAAAGGTAAAAATTTCACGGCCTTTGAACTTGAATCTTAAATTTTAAATTATAAATCGAGTCTAACCATCAACTCTATATTTTATACCCAGTACTAGGGGTAGATTAGGGATAGTTAGGACATGTTTAGAAAGCCTATTTTCTCAAGAACTAGTTGTTAAATATACCTGAAAGTGTCTTTTTGTTTCTTTTATATATAAACTAGGCTTTAAGCAACTCACTAGAAGTTGATTATTAATTGTGCGAGCAAAGCAGACACAAATTGCCCCATTTTTTGGATTCAAAGGTCAATTTCGAGGTCAAAGGTCAACTGGGTCAAACGGATATCAAATTCTGAATCTCCGTCATCGATTACCCCTAAAGCCACTTAAACCTCATTTTCGATTTTTCCCATTTCATTAACATGTGGAACCCTTAAAGGGTCTCCTGACCCCAAGGGGTGGGGTAATCTGAATTTTTTGTAGAAATGGCACACCGAGATCCTATGGGGGTCCTCCATACCAAGTTTGGTTAAGATCGGTCCAGTAGTTCTAGAGTTATCCTCTAAACAGACAGACGGACGGACAAAGTGCAAGCAAATTTGAATAGTAGGTGCTCGCTTCGCTCGCACAAATAGAGGAAAATTTAGAAATTTTAAGATATTTTGCAATTATATGAAACGATTTTTTGATATCAAAATTTCATTTTTCAAAAATTACACAAATCTGCATTTGACAAAAAATCGAGATAATGCAATTTGTCACTTAACAGTCGATATTTAGAAATATCAAAATTTCAGAATAAAAGAGTATCTAAATTTCAAAAACATGTCCGAACTATCCCTAATCTACCCCTATGTATGTATAAAAAATAGGATTGAATATTCATATATTGTGTAAATAAGGACTAAACCATATTGTACAATAAATAAAAAAATAATAATATGTTGGCTGCTCTGAAAAGTGAAGAAAAAAAAACTTGGAGAGCAAATTATAAAGAACCAAATTATGAACCTGATCTTGATTTTTCAAACTCAAACTTCAAACTCGAGTCAAATTAATGATCAGTTTTTTCTATACAT
Organism: Nanhermannia cf. coronata Gr-Ori-00579; assembly: GCA_034699045.1. Taxonomy (NCBI): domain Eukaryota; kingdom Metazoa; phylum Arthropoda; class Arachnida; order Sarcoptiformes; family Nanhermanniidae; genus Nanhermannia; species Nanhermannia cf. coronata Gr-Ori-00579. Next base: position 8,880 of record JAQIXA010002423.1, on the reverse strand, counting down.
ACCTTACTATACGAGTAGGTACTAATCTAATGCATATTCAAGTCATATTTCATATTGTACAAAAAGTTCAAGTTCAAAGTATCTGAATGTCAATCTACTTGAGGATAAAAAGCCAAATAGGAGATTTTAACTACAAAATTTCCAAAAATTTACTTTAAAAGATCATTTATTAAAGATAATTTACAGAAATTTCAAAATAATTTTGAACATTTTAATGTGTAAAAAGGCTTTGAAAACTTTGAAATTTTGAGAAAAGCATTTGAAATTCTAATTTAGATATACCTATAGGTTTTTCTATTGTTTTTGAACTTTGAAGGGCTTATTAAGGGTTTGGATTTGAAGATTTGAGATGAAATAAAGATCTTTTTTTTGGTATTTAAAAGGCGTGTTTTTCGAGGTTTAAAGTGACGATCTTGTTGGCTTATTATCTCGTCAAAACTTTCAAAACTAAGACTTTAGATTTGCCTCAAGTCTTTTTTTTTAACTTACTTAGCTTAGGTATGTATATTTTTACTATGGGTATTTGTATGAATGAATAGATATTAAAAAATTGTAAGGGAATTAAGGGCTCATTTAAAAGTACTGGTGCTTAAAGGGTTGGCCGAGGAGGCTCGAGACCAAAAAGAAAAATTATGAAAAGCGCCCTTCAACTCAAATTCTCATTTGAATCATCAAAATTCAAACAAAGATACACCAAAGTCAGAAAAATTTAATTTTTTAATATTTTCTAGGCTTTATATTAAGGTAGGGTAGGGTACTTAATAATATTCTCAGTTTTTGAGATATTCAAACCTAAATAGAACAGTTTTTAATCACTCTCTAGAATCACTAAATACTAAAAGATTTTGGTCTAAAATTATTTTCATCTCTATTGATATGAAATTTTCTCGAAAATTTTTAAAAGAATCTTTTGATTGGGTTTTCAGGCCTTGGTCTTTCCGTATAAAGGCCAGAAAGTCCACAATATACCTAAGACATCCTTTGATCTAATTAAAGTGTATTTAAAAAGCTTAAATTCTCATAAATCAAGGCCCCTTTTCTCCTTCTCAAGCACATTTTTTATCCTAAAAATTAATTTATGTTAACTAGAATTGCTCAAAATTTGGCATAAATTAAATTTTTATAACGATTTAACAGTTAATTAACAAATCTCAATGCAAAAATTGCAAAATTTTTGTTTCAGGTTGCTTTTAGTGTAGTTGTTGCTGCTCGCGTGTTTCAAATTGCATGATTTTGATAGAAAAAATTTTCTGAGTCAAAAATCTCTTTACTTGCTCGAGAAATTGTTCTGTTTTGATGCTTGGTGATTCTTGAATGTTATATGTAGTGTAATATTATAATTAAGCTTTTTTTCTATCTCTCTATTTGAATAATAAATGGGCTGAATTTAAGGGGTAGGTGAGCCCTTTATTTATCTCTATTTAGATTTATAAGGTATTATCTATTCATCAAAACTCAAATAAAGTCTCCCCTATCTCTTTCACAAGAATGGTTATAAAAAAAACTCTTTAATTTTTTTTTGATACCTCTGGGGTAATTAGCACGACCAACACACGCTTACTTATACACAATACACAATCCTGAGTAAATTTTATTTTTTAGAAATTTTCTACACCTATCTACAGTACGTACTTTACACCTGCTGTTTTTACAAAAAAAAAAACAAAAAAATATCAAGTTTTTAGTACCTAAGTACTTGTTAAAAATAGTGTCATTTATTAGTCTATTTAAATTAGTTAAATTTATCCACCGTTTTTTCTATTTATGTTTTAAATTTTCTCAAAAATATTTCTTATAGTTCTATTGTACATACTTTCCAAAGTTAAAAAAAATTTCAATTTTTATCATTTCTAAATTGTTTAACTTGCCTGGAAATTTCAGACCTCTAGGTCAACTATTCAAGTCTAAAGTATTCTATAAAAGGAATTTAATTGAATTTAATTTCACTCCTATTTTGGTTGAATTTACCTATATATTTTTAATCTAACTTTACCCGATCCACTTGTATAAAATTAATCCAAACAAATTCTAGATTAAATTAGTTTAAACCTAAAGGTTTTGTAGTAGATTAGTTTAAAAAAAATTGGGTTAAATTCATACTGTCAGTGGTCAAGTTAGATCAAAAATATAGGGGTAAATTCAACCAAAATAGGAATGAAATAAAACAGAAACTCGAAAGAGTCCTCAAAAATTCATTTTACAGTATACTATTAGAATCATAATCTTATTTTAAATAGAATAAATTAAAACCTCGTTATAACGAATACATTTATTCTCTCCTATTAACTTAAAAAGCCTTCTTATAACGACAGAAACCTCGGTATAAGGATTTTTTCTTCTTTAAAAAAATAAAATAGGTACTAATAAAAAAAGTATTTGCAACAGTACTTGAAGTATACTGTTGGAAAAAAAATTATAAATCCACCAACCTATACCTATTAGAAAAATTTTCAAAAAAATTTCACATAAATTATCAATTGGAATATGCATAAAAATGAAATTCAAAAAATTATAAAAAAAATTTTGATCGATTATTAGTGGTGAGGTATCTATTTAGTGGTGACTTGTCTAAATTTTTGTCTAAAAAATGATCAAATAAAAAAATCCTATCTATTATCTATCTATCTCATTTTAACCCTTTTTTTCCCCATTAAAAACCCCGATTGTGGATTTAGGTAATTTTATAATTTCGGGTATTTTGAAACCAGAAATGACTCTTAAAAAATAATTAAAAACATAGGGTTACATTCTACTATACTTATTACACAAGTATGGGTTTAAAAGACCCAAAAAATTTCATTTTGGAGCCGAAGGAAATTCCTTTGAAAACTTCCGTTTCCCCTTTTAATTCCTTTTTTGAGGCTTTTTCCCTAATTAATTCTTATTTTTAGCCAGAAATAAATACAAAATAAGCCTTTGTCTATAATATCTATACCTACTATCTATACTAAATACAGGGTTTAGTAATGCATTTATAATGATATTATTGTGTTTTTTTGGAGATAGAAAAGTTAAAAGTTTGGTTGATATTCTAATGCAATATAATATAACTAGTATGTTAGATACAAAATTGTATTTATAATGCGGGGGAGTTTGATATTTTAAAAAAAAAACTTTTCTATCTTTCGTTCGAGCTTTTAAAAACTTTACTTTTTTTCAAAGTCCCCCCAAATATCTAGTACCCTACCCTACCTGCCTACTACATTCTACATATTATATCGGGGAGGTTCTCATTTTGTCCAAATATAAAATGTCTAAAATTTTGTCAAAATCTTTACTGCTAATACATATCTAAATCTCAGTCTTTTAGACCAAAAGATACTTAAAATTTTGACTTAAATTGATTTTACAATTAGTGATTTCTGGCCTTTATATGAGATTTAATATACAAAAGCCTAAGGGGCTACTAGCATAGCACCTAAAGTTTAAATTCTGCCACATGTTATCAAATGGCCTTTTTACTTCCACAGAAAATGACAAGATCTCTACAAGTACTCCACTTAGAGACTTGAAACTTTTTTTATTATGTCCGTAAATACATTTTAAAACTATTTGTTGAAAAAAAAAACTAAATACTCAGGAACAATGTAAAAAAAAGCAAAAAAGTTAACAAGGGCCTATAATAAGATCATTAATAGGATCTATAATGTTTTTTTTGAAGAAATAGTCTTAAAAATTTCAAAATTTTGAGGAAAAAGTGCATTTTTGGCACAATAAATATTGAAATTGTGTGTAAGACTATAAGCTGGTACATATACTAATGGTTTTATATTGGTAAAAAATGCATTAATACCTTCAAATAGTAGAAGAAGAAGGGGCTTAAATGTGTAATGAGTAGCTTGCATGTTTCTCCATACTTCCGTTTTTCTATATACCTACTTTTATTTAAGAATATTTTTTTTTCCACCAAAAAAAGAAACAAATGTTATTTCTGGCCTTACTATATAGTAGCTAGTATCTAGTACCTGCTATGTAAAGGTAAGAAAAAAAAATAACTAATTTAGTAGAGCCATTTAACCCGAAAAAAGTCTCAGAAATTGAGTTTTAATAAGCAAGTTCTGCTGAATTTAAGCTAAAGGTAGTATTTAGCTCTTGGTATTAAATTTATTAAATTGTATAGGACTATATATACATTTTGAAGAAATAAAAATTATTTTACCAGCAATTCGGAGACACATTAATAACTTGTCCAAAAAATTCGAAATTTTTGTGCTCGACCCTTCTTTCACTAATTATTATAGAGATTAGATCTGGAAAAGTAAAAGCTTTTCTTTTCACAAAATTACAATCGTAATAAGTATATATGTAGCTCGAAATTTCAAGAAAATTTCGGGCTATTCTGACATGTCTGTCAAAATCTCAAAATTTGGGAATGAGGAAATCGGAACTACCTATCAAAAATTTAGTCCCAAAATTTGCTTCAAAATACTAAAAAATCACTTTTTCGAATTTTTTAAACTCACTGTTACAATCAAAATTTCATACCTCTTTAGGTCAATGAAATTTATATTAGATATGAGACAAAGTATGATACAACTTTGAGTAAAAAATGACCAGAAATTAGCTCGGTTTTTGCTATATGGTCATTTTATTTGACAAATCGTAAATAATTTTGACAAAAATGAGTATTTTATAATCAACACTATTTTCATTTGGTTATACTTGACACATGTAAGATTAACTTGAGTTGAATTTTGATTTTGAATTTTGATTATTTGTAATAATGAGTAAAAAATTATCTTTTGGTAATTTGTCGAGCTTTTTAACAAGGTTTTGAGATAATTTTTATATATGAATTACACATGCTTATGCTCTGTATGGCTCTATAGTTAGTGTAGTAAGGGTAAGGTAGTATGTCATTAAAGTAATGACCATCAAGAAGTTGATTCGAATTTCCAAATCAATCCAATCCAAGTTAAGAAAAATACGAAAATAAAAAAGAGTTGAATTATTTTCAAACATTAGCACAAATGCACCCAAACACTTTTTAATACACTATAGTAAGGTATATCGATTTTAATTAATATCAGTTTTTTCCTATCTTAAAAAATACTACAAGCCATAGTATCATAGTAATATCGTACAATGATATACATTGTCTTTTGTAAAAATAAACTATGGATTGATTAAGGCTAAGGCTACCTACTTGAGAAACTTTATTGAAATTTGGACAGTCTGCATTCGAATGAGTCCAGTCGATATTTTGACCTCAAATTTGAGAATAACTTGGTTATTTCTATAATTTTTTACTCATCAAAATTCAACTCTTACAACCTTACATGTGTCAAGTATAACCAAATGAAAATATTTTGATTATAAAATACACATTTTTGTAAAAATTATTTACGATTTGTCAAATAAAATGGCCATAGAGCAAAAACCGAGCGAATTTTTGGTCATTTTTTACTCAAAGTTACACAACTCCATTGACAGTTAATATAAATTTCAATTGAACTAGATAGAGGTATGAAATATTGATTCTAAGAGTGACCTTAAAAAAATTATTTTTTTAGTATTTTGATGCAAATGTTGAAACTAAATTTTGAATAGTTCTGTTATAATTTCCTCGTTCCTAAATTTTGAGATTTTGACACACAAAACAGACATTTCAGAATAGTCCGAAAATAATGTCCAAATTTCAAAAAAGTTTCTAAACTATCTCCATCTTTAATTAATTATCAAAATTACTAGGCTTTAATCAACTCACTAGAAGTTGAATATTAATTGGACGAGCAAAGCAATGACAACATCACATTATGCACCATTTTTCGGGTTCATAGGTCAATTTTTGGGGTCAAATATCAACTCCAGGGTCAAACGGACATCAAATTCTGAATCTCCGTCATCGATTACCTCATTTTTGATTTTTTCCCATTTTATTAACATGGGGAACCCTTTAAGGGCCCCCTGACCCCAAGGAGTGGGGTAATCTGAAATTTTTTCGATCATGCACAACTAGACCCTATGAGGGCCCTTCATACCAAATTTGGTTAAAATCGGTCGAGTAGTTTTTGAGTTATGCCGCGAACATACATATATACATACAGACAGACATACAGACAGACAGACAAAGTGCAAGCAAAGTTGAATAGTAAGGGCTCGCTTTGCTCACACAATTAAATTATTCAAAGTACCTAACACAAACCTATTTCAGATAATATTGATTTTTGTGAGGTAAAATTTTTAATCTTTTTAATGTTATATCATCAACATCACACTATATAATATTATTACTAAAACATTTACATAAATGATATAAAATCTATACTTGAGACTGAGACTTGAGACTTGTCCTAAATAATATTCTACCTAAATTATTTAAAATTAATACATAAAAAAATATTGAGTTTTATTTCTTCCCTATTTTGGTTGAATTTCGCCTTATTTTTTAGGTTAATCTTTACTCCTGGTGTATGAAATTAACCGAAATTTTTTTTTTACTATTTTAGATTGATTAAGTCAGATTTTTTTTAAAGTTTAGGTTAATTTCATCCAGGGATAATGTTAGACCATAAATATAAGGGTAAATTCAACCAAAATAGAGGTGAGATTAAATTTTAGCCAATACTTGAATAATGTTTTAAAATTATTGCTATGGTACTTTATACTTTTATACATAATATTATGTACTTTGCATTTTAAAAACAACCTAACCTTGAACTTTGGGATATACTGTCATTTGGCATCCAGGCTTTATAAAACTGCTTAATTTCAAGAATAAAACACACACCTACGAGAATATACAAAAAAATCGGTCAAAAAATATAAAAAGGTTATTTTACATCGTTGATAAAGGAAAGGTTTCAAATAATATCTTTAAATAATTTTAAACAAATTTTAGGAAAAAGTTTGTTCATTTTTTATCACCATTATTCAATTGTAGATACTCTTAAACTGGCTTAATATACCAAGATCTTTGCATTGCTGGTTTGGTAATATATTATTAATTATTATCAGGGCTAGGGATTTTAGATTGTTAAAAATGCCTGGTTAGGTACCTAAAAGGTGCAAAAAAACTAGCCTTTTAGGTGACTAAACTTAAAAAATTAGCAATTTAGGTGACTAAATCTAAAATATTTTTGGCCTTAAAACTAACTTTTCAATTTTTAAACATTTTTTAAGAATTTTTGCTTGACTATTTTTTGAGATGATTTTATAAAATTTTATAAAAATCTATAAGACAATTTATAAAATTGTCTTATAGAATAAGACAATTTGGATTCTTTTAAAACTTAACGCTAAAATGAAATCAAAATGTTATTTTTTAAATTATGAATTTAGTCAAATATTTATAAAAAAATTTCGGTTTTTCAAAAATTCTGCAGAGTAAATACAGTCAAATTGCACAAAAGTGGCAAAAAAGTACAAAATATTCACAATTTTAGCCAGTTTAAGTTTAAAAACCTAAAAAAACCTAGAATCCCTTGCCCTGCTTATTATGTTGTTTGAAAGAAAAGGTTTCTGTTTAATCTAATCTCTATTTTGGTGTAATTTACTCCTCTGTATCTAATGTGGATATAAAATATATATTATAAGATTTTAAAAAATGTTTAATTTTATATAAAAGAGAGTATAGATAAGGGTTAAACTACATATAATAAAATAGTGATGAAATTAATTTAAGTTGAAAGAAAATTGTAAATAAAAGTTGATTACCTAAAATATTTTAATTAGGTAAAAATCTTAATTGTAATTTATCAGCCCCTAAAATACCTAACTATACTTATTTTATGAATAAACCACTTTCAAAATTCCAATTTTGTTTTTTCTTAACAGTTAGGAAGATTTTTGGCTCTTAAGGGTCATATAAAACAGTTATAAAAGTCTTAAGTTTTAAAGGGTACCTCTCCTTTTGAACTAACTCTCGCAGCTATGCTAATAAATCCCTGCAGGTAGGAATTTATTTCCAGATATTTTGAATTTAAAAAATTTGTCAAAAAAGAGACTTAGGTATATTAATTAATTATAGCAAATTAAAAATTAAATTATGATAATATTTATTAATCGTCATTAGCATTAGTCTAATACTTTTCTGAATAAAGCCCTATAATAATATATTTTATACTGGATATTTTATTTTAATATGTTATTTAGCTATTTGGTTATGCATGGCATTTTTTATATGGCCTGTCTATCTTGCTATTATTATGAGCTGTGGGTTCTGCAAGGCAGATTTGGTTCTAAAAAACCTTGGAGAGATATCCAATGTCCTATTTGAGGGTACTTTACTCGACATACACTTGGATCCTCATGATGGTAATTTATATTTTAAAATTACATAATATACGGATTATAGTTAAGCCTAATTAATATTTTGACATTATGAATATTGGGTTTTAAAAGATACATATGAAGGGCTGAACCTTTGGGATATATCTGTATCCTATACTCTAGTGAAACTTGGCTCAACATTCCGATACATGAGCTCTATAACTTCTCATTTGTCATCAATACGGCTGTGGGGTCAGTGGTCCAAGTGGGCCCAACGCGGTCCCGTCACATTGCTTGCCTCTGAACGCCCCCTATCAATAAAACCTTTTATGAACTTGGGGAGAGATCTTGAATTCATCTGTTATGACTTTTACTACCAATCCAAAGTATTCATATTCAGGCAAGTCACACAATCACCTCATTTATTAGCCCGTACCCATTGAAAATAAGGAAAAAGGGCTTTAGCGTTTGCCATGTCTGTTTGTCTGTCCGCGCGTTTGCGGCCGAACCGCAAATCGGATCTACACCAAAATTGGCACACATATAAGGCGGGAAAACCCGGAAATTTGATGAGACTTTGGAGTTCCTACCTCACCTGGAAGGCGGGAAAATTTGAAAAAAATTGCTAAAAAATTAGATTTTTGCTGCCTTTTTGGATGCAGCAATTAT
>JAQIXA010002422.1:0-17988 GCA_034699045.1 Nanhermannia cf. coronata Gr-Ori-00579 | reverse complement strand
CAATTAGACTTTAATTAGACTACCGCAGCAATATGGTAAAGCATATACTCGAGAACAAACAACAACAACAACAACCTACATGCATTATACGAGTATTAAAGGACTCTAGACCTAGACTAGGGTACTATATAAACACGATAAGGATTATGCTTAAAATTAAAATAAAAATATTACTACATATCTAATATTCTAATATACTGTATCAGGCTTATCAAATCCTTTATTTTTATCAAATAACCAAATGTAGTTTGTAGTAGCTTGCAATTTGCATTTATAGTTTAGGTGCGTATAAAGTATACTTTATGCCTATACATATATGGTATCTTTACCTACTAGTACTTTTACTTACTGGTTAACTTTACCTACTGGTAGATGATAAAATATCTTGAATTTAATAGTGAAATGACAAGTAGATACTAGTAACCCTAAACTAAACTAAATACATTATAATACTAATCACTAATCATGTTATGTTCCAAGATTATTAAAAAAAATTTATTACACCGAATTTTGACTTGATCAATGTAGCTTAAAATACATAGGTACCTAATTATAATAATCATTGTAAAAAGCATATAATAATATTAGTGCATTAAGAAATAGTACTCTACATTTTTATTGTAGAGTAGGGATACATGTTTCATTTAATCTTGAAGATATGTGACGCCAACTTGTCTTCGAATTTTTTCCAAATTTTGTGCGATTATTATTGACTCCGAATGGGGAACAATAGGACTCTCCAGCAGACCTTTAAATATAAAAGGGGTACTTTTAAGCTTTTAACTCATTTATTTAGTTTAGAAATAGGATTAATTATTTTCAGAACTAACCTTTTAGAATGCACCTCCGCACTTCATGAACCTGATAGGCTAAACCTTGGCTATTCCAAAAGAAAATCTTTTTTCCAGGGGTTTTGGGCAACTCGAATTCTTCTGTAATTCCATCAACCCCGGTGAATTTCGTTGCAGACCAAAATGGGCTTTCCAACTGAAGATTTTAAGAGTTTAGAATACATTATTATGTAGTAGGTAATTATTAAATTTTAATAAATTCGAAACATTAAACTGTAAAAAAAGACCTTAATCATGCCCTTTGTGCCACAAATGATTGCTTGATTCCTAAAAGTATAATAAGACAAAAATTTACCATTCAAATTCAAAGACTGATTTTGGCAATACGACCCAAAATCACCCATTAACATCTCTATACATAATAAGTAATAAAAAGCTACAAAAATCGAAAAAAAAAAACCCTAATCCTAATTATCCTTACGGAAGCCAGACATCATTTGAAGTTGTAAAATTGGAAATTCTCCCCTTGGGGTAATTTAGAGTGGCTCCAATCGAGACATCAACTCCATAGCTATTAACGTGCCCAGTGGCCACAATCTCGGTGGGTTGGTTAGGACCGAATACAAGATGGGTCAACTGGATACAATAGATGCCTCGATCTGAAATTTAAATAATTTTTTGGAATACATACCTAATTATAAAAATATCTGTACTATAAAAATGAATTTTAAAGAAATAGATATCTCTACATGATATGTCTTCATAAACCTTATCTATTCATATTTCATATTCATATTGGTCGACTTTTTTTCCATTAATAAAATATTTTTTTTTGTAATTTCTAACATTGAAATCTATCTAAAAAATCTAAAGTGATAATTTAAGGAAATATTGGGTGTGCGTACTTGGGTTATCTGTGTTCCCAAACCCATAAAATTTTAGCCAAAATATTGGAAGTAATTGAATATTATATAAATATTCACAGGATTTTCGAAAAAAAGGTGCCCTGGTGGTAATTATCACCAATTGAATCAAAAATCTTGGAATAAAAGTCTACTCTTTCTTATGATTTGTTAATGAAGTGTTTGTAAATTTGTTTTAGAATAATTAAGGTCAAAAAATCAAAAGAATCCTTTGGAGGATCAGCTTTCTCCCTAGCTTAGGTCTTTCATTTGCAAAATACAAAATTTCCATAATTAAGATCAAATTTTAATAACGTGTTTACCAAGAACAGTTCCACCACCAAGTTCTTTCCTATTTGCCCTGGGATGATCAAAAGGTGTTCCAAAAGTAGTCAACACTTGCATAGGTTGCCCAATTGAACCTTTTTTCAATTCCTCGACAAGTCTTTTGTAAGCTGGTAGAAATCGACTCCAAATAGCCTAGATTATAAAAAAATCATAAAATTTAGATAGGTACCCTATATACTATTTACTCATTCCAGAAAACTAAAAAAATTGGATACCCTACATACATACCTCCATAAGGAATTTTCCCTTGGATTTAGCATAAGCTGTAAGTTCAACAGTTTCCCTTGTATTCATACATAAAGGCTTCTCGCACAAAACGTGTTTGCCTCCATCAATAGCAGCCTTGGCAGTTGTTAAATGATGCGGATGAATTGTCCCAATGTAAATTATGTCTGGAAAAAATCAAAATAAATAATCGAAAAAGTCGATTATTTCTTGATTGTAATTTTCGGAAATGTATATCATACAACGAATCCTGCTATAATGTACCGACACACTCTGGTGCTTTTATGACCCGGTTCCTACATTATATGACCAATGCAATGACCATACATATTTCATAATTACAAATTACAATTGTAAGTTTACGAAATAGACGAGACAAATAAACGGACATATTCTTTTACATAACGAGGACCATAGGCATAGGTAGGATAGTAGTCGCGTAGTCCTGAACTGAACCAGCTGGCTTTATTTTTTGCTAAATTGAAATTGAAATTGAAATTACCAATTTCAGGATCAGAGTATAATTGATCATATTGCCCATAAGATTTTGGAATTCCATGTTTGGTAGCAAATTCCTCAGCGTTTGTCAGTTCACGAGCTGCAACTGCCACAATTTGATGTTCTTTTGGGTCAACGGTTGACATGGCGGTGCAAAAATCGTGACTTATCATCCCAGCACTTAAAATACCCCATTTCAATGGACTATCACTCATTTTCAATCAAAAGTAAAAGTATCTACTATACTAATAATAAGTAATGAATTTAAAATTTAAAGTACTACTATGATATTCTACTGGTCAAACTGGACACTGAAATCGAATTAAATTTTGGTAAACTATGAACCGATATTATATGATAGTTATATTGAATAAGAGTTCGAGTGTGATGTTGACCTTCAAATGATAAAAATGATACTGTATGTAAGGTATACAGAATATATTTAAGTAGCTACACCTACTTATATACTGATATATTTATATAAAAATTGAAATGGAAAGTTGAATTTTAATTAAAGTCAATTTGCATTTTAGGACCTTGACTTTGACTAGCTTTATTCAATTGGCAGCAGAATACATTTATGTAAAGCATACATTTTTCAATATTACTATGTAAATAAGCAAAATTTATACAAAGATTGATTTGGTACTTGAATTTTTAAAAATGGATACATAAATACGGTAGGTATTATATTCGTACATAACATACAAGTGCTAAAGTACTTGTTCTATATAATACATAATATGTATTTAGAATCTTAAAAAATTTCCAGCATTAACTCGAACTTTGACATTGTAATTGAGAGTAGATTTAGTTTGTCGGGATCGATTACTGAAATGATGAGGTGCCCAGGCTGGCTTACTTGGGTCCTATTTGAAATTACAAAAAATCACAATTTTTGCATTTTTTTAACATATGATAGGATGATTTGATTACCTTTTTTTCTTCTCTGATGACATTTTGAACTGGTGGCTCATACTCGTCAGCTGGTTCATATGGTGGATATTTCTCAAGTGGAGATATAACATCCTTATTTCCATTGATCTGGTCAAAAATAACCCAAATATCAAATATCATATACTGATGCATGTTTGATGCATGTTTGATTTTTTAAAATGCTTTACTCATGTATTTCTTAAAATACAGTTTTAAAATATCTGTATAGGCATTCTAAACCTGTATCTTTAAGTACCCTACAGAGAATTAAGTACCTACATTTTTACAGTCCAAAGGAATACCTTAAGAATTTTACTGTGGCTTTAAAGTAGATTATTAGCTAGCTAGGTACTTTTTTAAAAAGGTAAAAATTAGTAGGGTATCGTAATAAGTAAAATAAGTGTATAAGCATGTACCTCTTTGGTCTTCGAATTTGGGATCCATGGTGGTTTATCTTCATCATCTGATGATTCATCCGTAGATTTTTCAAAATTATAAGTTTCTTCTTCTCCATAAGGATCTTCAGAATTGAAGTAGGGATTTGGATCAAAATAATCCTAAGATAATAAAGTAATCATTATAAAAAAACCGAGTTAAAATGGTCAAAAATTCTTAAAATCCAGCATAATTCTGGAAAAAGTTGTTTTAAAATTAATGATAGGTACTTTTGGATGTCCAGGAGGGAAAAAAATCTCCTCATCGTCCATCCATTTCTCCTGCTCTTCTGCAGCTGCCTTCCTCTCCAGCTCAACAACATCGAGGAATGGTTCATGTCTTGAAAAAATTTTAAAAACATAATTTTTTGACAATTCTCCAGTAAATACCAATGCATATGTGTATTAGATTAGATATGCTTACATATGCTCGGGATAATGACCGATTGTGATATCTAAATAGCCAAAACCAGTCCCTTTTCTTCCGGGTTGTGTAATAAAATTAGGAACCCCTTTAAGTCGATCATCTGCAAATTCTTTTTCTAATTTATCTGTGTCAAAAGCTAAGCAAAAAGACAAAGCAAAAACAGCAATTAAATAATATGCAAATTAGATGCCAAAAATACAAAACAATTGTATGCTTACAAGGCACTGGGGTTGAATATAAAGCTGAACTTTTTGGAAAAGTTGAAATGAATACATCCTCGCTGATATTCTTATCCTCGTCATCTTTACTACAATAAAAAATAAAAACTATCGCTTTAATAATTGATAAAAATGACATTCATAGTATGAATTTCATACTGTCATTTTATTCAGCTCCAAAAAACTATATTTTTTCCCAAGTCACTTGTTTTTAATGTCTAAAAAATGAGCTACCTTTTCGAAAATATTTTTAGATTTGCCAACAATTCAGTAGGAGTCCTACTGTAGGACTCAATACAATTGACCAATATTAACCCTATACATTTGGGTTTGAGTACTTTTTATTTTTATAGGAAGTAAACATTCTTTATAATTTGCCAATCAAACATTCAAAATTAAGGACAAAATCGAGATTTTAAGAGCTGAATTAAATAATATATCAATATAAAATTATTTTTCAAAAGTGCAATTTACGCCTTACGCAAGTTGTCTTTGAAATGAGTTCGGCTCGACATAGGGATCATTCTTGTAGAGGCTGAGGTAGCGCTTTTCAAATGCCCAGTCATTTGTAGCTGCCTTTGATTTTGGTCCAGGGATTAACTACAAAAGAGTATAAAAACCAGTAAGTTAATTAGGTATAATTAAAGATAATTAAAATGATAATGCTTAACAGGATAAGGTTCCTTGTCGCTAAAATCCTCTTTTTCTCGACCCCAACCTCGTTCATACCAGCCTATGTAAAATTAATAATTTGATTACAGTTTCCCAAAATGAAATGAAATGTCATTTAGACCAAAATTGGCATTTCAAATTTCAATTGCCATAAAAAAAGTGTCAAAAAAGCTTTTTCTTTGAATCTTATTTGACTTGACTCATCATTTTAAAAATATTTTAACTTGAATTTCGATTTCGAATTATAGGCAAGAACATTAACCAAACTAATAATCAGGGTCAGTTCTATCAAATGGATACTTTTGGACACTTTGTACAATATTCACCTTACCTGCTGCCCATAATAATAAACGATGTTAAAAATTTTGCATTTTATTTTCTTACTTTGTTTAGCCTCCGATTGCTTGAGCACCGTCAGATCATATGGGCCATCTTTAAATAATCCAACTTTTTGTAAGTCAGTTATCTGGACACTGCTCGATGAATCTGAAGTCGATGACGACTCAGACTCTGACGATGTGTCCGACATCCTGTAAAGAAAAGGTTTTTTTAAAGATCAAAAAAACTTGACATAAGCCTCAATCCCCCAATAAATGAATGCATAAGATTAACGTTTTATTCATAAAAGACTGAACTGAATATGCTTGAAAGTTTGCATTTCAAATCTTTTTGTTATCAAATCATCAATAAAATTATTTTTATTATCTATTTTTATTTTAAAAGTTAAAGGTCAACTCTGGATGATAACACTACTCTAGTTAAATGACCATTATTAATATAATATATTTGTGCAATCATCCTTTTTCCAGTTAAAAATCCTTTGTCCAGCCATTTTTTACTACCAGCTTAACATGTAAGTCATTTATAATTAAATAAGTACCTATTCTTAATTATTCTTATGTAAATATTAATTTGGTAGTATATTCATATTCACTTAATTCAGCTCTGAAAGACCAATTTTACCCTGATCTGATTAGTAAAGTATCTGTTTTAGTACATGCTACTTGTAAAAAGTGAATGGCCAAACCGTGGGTTTCAGGGCTGAAATATTTTTATATGCTTTTGTACATATTGTAATCTTAATGTTATGTGTAGATGCTTACTTTCAATTCCAATTGATTCTATTTCAGTCAGTGCCAGTACGTTGCCAATAATTGGTCCAATTGCCAATCGGACGATGAGGATGAATCTGGTCAATAAATTATTAGTACTTCCACAATTCAATAGTAGAACAAAAATTTTATCGAAGCAATTTCAATTCTATTGTTGTACCTTATCCACTGTCAAAAATATGTCAACGAGTTCACAGTCGTCAAGTCAACAACAAGTTAGTGAAACTGATGACGTCGTCACCGAGGTTATTCAGGACAAGGGGATTATAACATTAAATAGGCCTAGAGCTCTGAATGCACTCAACCTGCCTATGATTAGAAAAATATATCCAACGCTTAAAGAATGGGAGTCGAGCAAAACTAAATTTGTCATCATCAAGGGATTAGGTAAGTTATGTCATGTCATAGCAGCATTCATTTATTAAATATGGTTATAAATACAGTAGAATCTTAAATCATTTGCAGGAGGAAAGGCTTTTTGTGCTGGTGGAGATATAATTGCAGTCACAGAGTCAGCTAAGGAAGGATCCAATGTTTATAAGCAGTTTTTTAAGGAGGAATATATGCTTAATGCTCTTATTGGAACTTTAACTATTCCTTATATTGCTCTTATTGGTAAATATATTATATTCATTTATTTCAGCTGTGAAAATTCAAATTTTATCCCTCAATTTTATTCATATTTACCAAAAAATTAAAGGGATAATTTGGTTTTTTAGAACAAATTCACTTGAAATCCTTATGGCTATCGGTTTTCCTTTATTGATATTACTTTTTTTAAAATTAAAGATGGGATAACTATGGGAGGTGGTGTTGGATTAAGTGTTCACGGAAGTTACAGAGTTGCTACCGAAAAAACTCTTTTTGCAATGCCTGGTCAGTAAAGCGTATTGTATTTAATTTTGAAAAGTATTTTTGTTAAATCTCTCATTATTTCCATTTCCATTACAGAGACAGCAATAGGTTTGTTCCCTGATGTTGGTGGTACATATTTTTTACCTCGTCTGGGTGGAAAACTTGGTCTTTATTTGGCACTTACTGGATATCGTCTTAAAGGTGGTGATAATTTAAAAGCTGGTGTTGCGACTCACATGTGTAATTCATCCATGTTGGACTCACTTGAACAAGATTTAATTTCATTAAATTCTCACAAGCCTCAAGATATTGAAGTAATTCTTAAAAAATATAATGATCAATGCCCAGAAGCAAGAAAACCATTTACACTGGAGCCTCACATTAAAGAGATTGATCATCATTTTAGTAAAGATTCCATTGAAGAAATTATATCATCATTAAAATCTGATGGATCATCTGAATGGGCTCAAAAAACAGTTCAAACTCTGGAAAAAATGTCTCCAACTTCTGTGAAAATATCATTGGAAGGACTTAATCGTGGAAGTGGTATGGATCTTGTTGAAGCTCTCGCGATGGAGTACAGATTAGCAATTAGGTGCTGCGAAGATCATGACTTTCGTGAAGGTGTTCGTGCTCTACTAGTTGACAAGGATCAAAGTCCAAAATGGAAACCTGACACTTTTGAAAAAGTTACACCTGGAATTGTGGACAAATACTTTTCATCCTTACCAGATGATATGGAATTAGTCCTTTAATACTTTTATAACCCTTTTAAATTTTAAAACTAAAAGACTAAATTAATTTACCCATTATCATTACAATAGTCTATTCATTTACTTCAGTTATGAAAGTCAAAGTTTTTTTCTTCAATTTTACTAAACAGTATGTATGTATATGTGGCTTGTGAGATTGAAGCCTTTTTTCTAAGCTGAACTAATGAATAGACCATAAAAGATAATATACCTACCTGATTTATGCTTAGAATTTTATTTTGATTTGAAATATCGTCTTAATCTTTTGACTATAAACTTATGATTATATTTCTGAAATGGTTAAAATGTCAAACTATCTTGTTATTTTTTAATAAGAATAAAAAGGAATTATAATGTATTATTTATTTGTTTCCTCAAGTGTATTCGTATAGTATAAGTATAGGCATAGTTTACTTTTTATGAAAAAATATATTTTGTATGTGTATGTACAGATTACTAGTACTAGGGTTAAGAAAAGAGAATAGCACAGAATTAGCAGTTTGTTTGAGTTGAGAGAGGAGAGATAAATTACTTTTTTGTGAAACGTTTATTTTTTACATACACATGATAATTAAATAATTTTAGTAGGAGATAATAATTATATTTTAGGATACATAGATTACAATCAATCATCAATCTATGTATTGGGCTAGCCAGCGAAAACCTTCTCCATAACCTTGTCTTTTCAATACAGAGCACCTGTAACGATTCATTTGACAAAAGGGATTTTTTTTAGAAATCATCAATGAAATTGTCAAATAGTAGTAATAGTTTAAAAGCTTCTTACATAAATAACTCTAATGGTCTTCCAGGAAGTTCTGATCTTGGTACTTTCCCCTAAAAAGTAGAAAATTAAAATGGAATGCTGAAAATAAATACCTAATCGTAAGTAGTATGATCATACTTTGCCTGTTGTTTGACCATAAAATCCAAAAGTATTTCTAATTTCTTCCTCGGAAGCTATTTAAAAAGATTAGTTAAGGTCAAAATATTGTTTGTTACCTAATTAGTATTAGATATAAGTAAAAGTAATTTACCTGCTCCTGGCTTATCTATTTTGTTTCCAAGTATTAGTACAGGGCAATTAATTAACTGTTCATCTGTTAGTAGCGAGTTTAATTCACATTGGGATTCTTGGAATCTAGTCCGATCGCAAGCATCAACGAGAAATACTATAGCATCTACTGCTGGGTAATAATCCCTCCAAACTCGTCGAGCTGTATATAAAAAAATGTTTAGTTAAAAACTCGAAAACTCGAACAATAATCTAAAAGGCAAGTATTTTTTAGTAAATACCTTGTTGATGGCCACCTAAATCGAAAGTGGTAAATCGCATATTTCCTATTGATAACTCTTCTGATGCTATAAAAATAAAAATAAAATTGAACACGTCATCAATTAATTTTCGCTATATCATAAATCAAAAAAGATAAAGGAATTTAATTTTTTAATTGCACATACTTGCATGAAGGGTAGGCACATGTTGAGCCATTCGATCATCTTTTAACATATGAAGTAATGTAGTTTTCCCTGCATTATCCAATCCTAAAAATAATAATTTTCCAGATTTCTTCCATAATCCTGAAAATAAAAAAAATTAATAAAGATTAAAAAACTGGGCTGAAATTATTCACTACTTTCAACTTTAATATGACTTTTTGTGTTTAAAAATTACAAAATATCTTTTTAATCTTACTACCTAGATTTTAGATGACCTCTAATATAGAATCTATATACATACCTAAGTAGGGTACTTCCTACTTTGTGTTTTTACAATACATCAGTCATTTATTTTGAATATTTATATTTATTGTATTGTATTTGCACAATCGACAATCATATCCTATCTTTATAATATTTGATATTTAACTTTTATACCTTGTATAATATAAAATTCCTCTTTATAATAAGTTCAAAAATTAAAAAAGAAAATGACCAGATCAGTTAGGTCAATTATATGAAAAAACCTAACTTTGGTCTACCTTGCAATTAAACTTAACTGTTTCCAGCTTCAGCTGACCTTATAATTTTTACTGAATAAGCTAGAACAGAGATAAACTGTAAACCTAACACTATAATTGCATACCTTATGTATAATGTATATAAAATCTAAAGATTATTTACGTCTTAAAATTCTACATTTATTTCAAATCTCAATCAATTAGTCATGTTTAAATTGTGATATAAAACCAAAAGCCAATAAATATCAATATCAATAAATCCCCTTCTCTTTTAAAATGATCTTGAATTTAAATGGGATATTCAAACGTCATCATCAAAAAAAACCAAAAAATTACTTTTCCATAAAATTGACTACTAATTATCTAGAGAAGTATGCTAGGTCAGGGTCAGAGATCAATTATTATGTCTACTATTGTATTTTATACAAGAGCAAGACTTGTGTATAAGGCACCTAATCCTAATCTAACTTTTAATTTATAATTTACAAGGTCTAAATAAATTAAGGAATGTCCAGTGACCTGTGTTATAAAAGAACTCATCTCTAACACTTACAACTACAAGTCCCACAGTCTCAGAAGTACATTTTGTACCTTATAAAGAAGTTTTACTGTCCATACCATGAATAATCATAAGTCATGTCTGGAAATGAATGAATAATTTTTAATTTTTAAATATTTGAGGTCATACCAAGGTATCCGAGGACGCCGGTGAACCAGTCCCAAAGGAACATGACGGGGATTTTGATGCGGATTCAGTCAGTGGTGACGATATTCATGAAATAACTCTAAATTTTGGACAAAAAATCGAATTAATTAACTTTAATTTAACTAACTTTATGTTTTATTTTTTTAATTCTCTTCGAGAGAATTTTTCTCTCTCGTTCGAGGAACAATTTTAGAATGAGCCAACTCGACACTTATGGGATGGACCAGACAGCTAAAACCGCCAAACACAACTATTTGAAAAAACCATTTACATACTTTTGCATTGCAAGATCAAAAAACCATTACCTCATACATACGATACATATACATATACATAATACACTACTTTAGACATTAGAAAATAGACCAAAAAACCATCATGGATAATCCATTCATATCCATTCCATTTTCATAAGCATTAACCAGAACCAGATCCATTGACCAGATCCAGACTCAGCAGATAAATCCAAAATTAAACTTTCAATTTAATCATAAAAACAGTGCTAATTTACATTACATTGTCAATTGATGACCTGCTCTGCTGAATAAGATGGTATCAAGTGTCAACTAATATCCCCCATCATCAGTTTGTCAGCATGCATTTTTAAGGCCCATTCTCAATTGACAGAGTACATGTCGGTTTAATTGTAAATTAAAGGTAAAAATTATCAATAAATTACCAGTACATATATTACAGGCACAGGCTACCTACCTATTATTCTATAGTGCTTACGTAATTTAATATATTACGATAATTATAGTATCAGGGTTGTTAAAGTTAAAACAAGTTAAAATAAGTGTTTTAAATTATTAAATTTAAACGATGTGTCATGGGTCATAGTGTACAAGTTCCAAGTGTCCTTACTTTTAATTTTTATGTGATTTGATAATCTTGATTTTTGAGGGATATGAATGGAAGAATTATCTACATTGCAGTACCTACGACTCGACACGACCTGCACCTTGTTGTCTTAATGGATTTGAACTTTTGAACTCTGCTCTTCTGGCGTTTCAAAAAGAGAAAAATAAAGGTAGGTAAATAATCTTAATACTAATTATTTTATACAAGTCTTTTAAGTCTACTGATACTTACCTTCACTTCAGCAGCCTTCAGGTTTGAAGTTTGAAAAACCCGATTTTGGGCACAATTTCACTTCTGTTATTTAGATAATTATCTAGGTATCTTTAATTTGTACTTTAAACATCTAGTCCTGTCCTAATCCTAGCTTAGCTTATTATTCTAGCTTATCCTATTCTAGCTTATTATTAGTCCGTCCTGTGTCGGCTACTAAAAATAGGATATTAAATAGGTACTATACTAACTTTAATAAAAGTTGTGTTAATTTTTTAAGCTCATTTCATCATACAAAAAATATCTTTTGGCCTAACTTTTCTAATTTAAGGCGTAGGCCGTAGGCTAAGGTTGACTGATTGAGAAGACATTAGCCATTTTCATTTTTATTTGGATAATTATAAGTTAGAATTAGATCAATTTAATGAGAATTAATTAATTTAATGCAAGGTTGGTGTTGACCATGTAACTTACATGATGTAAGATAATTGATAATATAGAAGGGTTAGTTAAAATAGAACCTTCCTTTTCCTTTGACACGTTGACTTTCAACGGAAAATAAAAGTACATTGACCTTGTATAATATCTCTATTCTCTATGATTGATTAGGATTAGGTAGGATACCTATTTACTATAAAAAAATTAGCTAAGAAAATTCATACGTAACATACATACCATAAAACCCTTACATAAAACTTGCTGATACATTACAAATTTACTAGCATTATGTTTATTATTTACTTTACATACTCAGCTCAGGTAGGTATGCATTAAGCATTAGGTAGTATACTAATCCTAATCACTAATCGTAAGTACTACTACTACTGCATAATCATTTGGATAAAAATAAAATAATGTACTTTGGAAAATTAGGAAAAATTAAAAATTATGCTTTGAAGCTATAGTCATTGTCCAGTACATTGTACATAGGTATATTATGTAGTTATTTAT
This sequence comes from Nanhermannia cf. coronata Gr-Ori-00579, assembly GCA_034699045.1. Classification (NCBI taxonomy): domain Eukaryota; kingdom Metazoa; phylum Arthropoda; class Arachnida; order Sarcoptiformes; family Nanhermanniidae; genus Nanhermannia; species Nanhermannia cf. coronata Gr-Ori-00579. The sequence goes on along the minus strand of JAQIXA010002422.1, from coordinate 5,129 downwards.
ATAGTACCCTTATTATTAGTTATTATATAATTGTGCTTAAAATATGTATTGTTTGTCGAATTGAATGAAGGTCAATCATTTTCATTTTCATTGCCTCTTTATAAGTAATACTTAATAGTAATACTTCAGTATCAGTAATAGCAGTATGGTACCATTTTATATACCATACTTTAAATCATACCTATATATTAGTATACCTATTACATAAATAGGTAATGTACATACTATTTATTTCATTTTTATTAATTATTTATGTAGTGATGATTGTATGTAGTAATATTTGTCTAATATAATACTAATAATACAATTAATACTAGTTAATAGTACAATAGTATTAAGTAAGTACTAAGGATAAGTACTAATATTATACAAAGTAGCAATGGTCAATTCAATAGGTATAAGCTCCGTATTCGCAAGTTAAATAGGTATATGGCTATTATTATTAAATCATATAACTATTCCTAATCATATCGTTAGTTTTATATTTTATGATAGTTTTACTTTTACTTATTTAGTTAAGTCAAGTCATATTGTAACATTCATTCATTTCATTAATACAAAAAAAAATCGCATCTTCCTTATGCGAAACATCCCTACTTCACTTTATTATTCTGAAATTGGAAGGTTGCTTGTTTAGTGTTAGTTATCTAGTTTTTTCCTTATAAACTTTTAAATAAAAAATTTGATTTGATTATATAAACCTTATGTAAATTGTATCATAAAAAACTTTTTTGAGTATCTCTACTTGCTCTTACTAACTCTAATTCTAATAATAATTGGTAGGTAGTAAGTTATGATTATGTAATAAAGATATAGTCAGTTGTTGAGTTCGAGTAGTACGTAGTATATAAGTATTAATTACACTAGTCCTATTCTTATTCATTCCTATATTGATAATAAAAATAAAAATGGTCATGATAATGGATAATGCAATGATGATGACAAATAAAAAATATAAAAATTTAAAAAATTAGAGAATTGTACATGGATAAATAATGACATTTTATCAGTAGGTATAATAAATAATATATCTAGGCTGTGTATTAGCCAATGCTGCAATGCATATTCAGGTAGAGTAATGTAGGTATGGAGTCTGAAATATAAAATTACAATCAATCTTGAGTAATCAGTAAAGTAATTAAAGAATTGATTTGCGATTTGCAATTTGCATTTCTATTTTAATTACAAACACATTTACAAACTTTTAAATCCTAAATTAATTTTACCCAGTGTACTTCATACTTCATTTACGAAACGATCATGATATGAAAGATTTTTTTTAAAATGCAGTCGACTTTAGGAAATACAGATAAGTAGGTACCTATGCAATAATATAAGCAATACAATTCAAGACATTTGCAATAAATAGACAATATACATAATCATGAATCATCAATTACGAGTATCATGCTTTCTTAATCATAGCTTCAAGTACCTTACCTACAAAGTACAAATTAATTGTCGCATTCATACAAAGTCAAGTCCAAGTCCAAGTTTAATAAAACAACCATTTATAAAATAGTTTTACATTAACTAAACTAAAGCTATAATTTGCTTGAAAAAGAAAAAATACTTAATATACATGTATGTATTTGTTATCAAATTATCAACTACCTATCAATTATCAAAGTTTAAATACATAGTTTCAATTTTTTCATTTTTCAAATCATTGTCATATGATTGTACAATGTACGTGTACGTACTACCTACTCACCTAATTATCAAGTGCACCGGACAGGACTAGTGACACTTGACACAAAATTTTATCTATTCTACTACAATTTTAACTAGGTATGTAAGGTTTACCTATTTATATAAAAATCAGAATAGATAAATATTATGTATTATGTACCATATTATGTACATGTGTACTTACTACCTTACTTTATATATAGGTAGTATAGATAGATTAGATTAGATGCCTACTTCTGGAAATTTAGAATTCAATCCATAATTGTTCTGAACCTGCTGAATAATAGAATATTCTATTTTAAGTTTAAAAAATTAAAGCTAGCTTCTTCAGTTCTTCAGTGTTTTCAAGTACTCGGTAAATTTTTTCTTTATTATAAATTTTAAAGTAAACTAGGTAGGTATTATAATATTACCTAATTATTATGTTTGAAAAGTCTTTAATTTTTTACCATGTACTTTGATCCCATTCACTTCACTCACTCTATTGACTTAAACTTAACCATTTTACTTAAAACTATAGGCATAGGCATAATATACATATATGTAGGTAATAGCTTTAATTTTAATTGTAAGTTTATATTGGATTTAGGTAAGTAATAAGTAGTAGAATTTTAGACACCTCTTTTCTTGAGAAAAAAATACCTGTGCAACTCAATTAAATTTATTACTAATACTTAATAGGTATGTAGGTACTTTACTTATTTTTTATTAGAAATTATTATTTATACAATCTGACCTTGAGGTTTACCAGGATTCTGTTTCAATACTTGTAGTATCAAGACAAGAATTTACTTTACTTTACTTTACATGCATCATAGGGTAAAAGTAAATACCCATGCATTTGTAGTATGTAGTAGTACCAGGCAGACCAGTAGTAGTGTAATAATAGCTCATCATATCGTAAAAATATTAATTTACTGTTGGATAGAATATTTATTACACACTGGACTACTTACTAGTATTTAACAACTATTTTCTTGTTTGTTTTCAAAATGTCATTAAAAAAATTTGCTTTGCATTCTTTAATTTAAGCAGTAAATAAATATTTTTACGAGTAGAATTCATAACCTACTTTAAAATACCAAAGACTACTGTATTGCTAGTTACCTACATATTTTCCATTACTACTACTTACTAAAAGTAAAATTAGGTATGCAAAGAATAGAATTTTGAATTACTTTTTTAATAATAATAAATTTTAATTAGGAATTTAGATACCTATAATTAAGGTTAAGTTAATCATCCCATAATCTTTAGATTTAAGATTACTGTATTTATATTATATTAGTATTAGTATACTTGTATGTCAAATGTCAGTATTTATGTATTTATTTATAATACATGAGTATTATTTTGTTTATTTACTCTTGTTTATTGAGCATTAAGGTTTGTATGGTATAATTTACAATAACTTGTCTAGGTAGGTAGTATTCTAATTTAAGTAGAGTTATTGTAAGTATACATAGTATAGATTTAATGCAATCTACTAATCTCGGAAAAATAAGCTAACTACGCAAGTATCAATATAATAAATTTGCATTTATACATTGTACCTATATGTAATTGAACTTGAACTCGACTTTTACTTCTCTAATTTTATTTATTATTTACTTTTAGGAAATACAAATACTTATCTAGTCTGAAGAAACTAATTCCAAAGAATAAATATGGTAAGAATTTGTGATCCAAGTAGAAAAATTAATTTATTAACAGTATTTACTATTTTGTGTTTTTTTTCTCTATTTAGGATACTATACAAGATTTAACTAAATATGCTGTTGTGTCAATACCATTAAAGCATTTGGGTTCACTTCGTAAAAATCTGAATGGGTGGTTACTCTATGAGCCGATTGTTCTCATTGGTGCTACAGCAATTGCATCTCATGTTATTCATGATCTAATGGCTCGAACACCAAATGAAGGTAATATAAATGCTTTACTAATCCGTCTAATTTAATTATTTGTATTTTTATATTATCCTAGCATTATATTTTGATTTTTTTTTTCATTTAGGTCCATGGGAAGGAGTTAAGCGTTATTTTTTCAAAATTGCACGTAAAATTCCATATGTACGAAGAGAGGTTGAGAAAGAACTTTCGAAAAATGAGGAAGAAATTGGAAACAATACCGCAGAATTGTACCGCAGTGAGGATGGACAAATTCACTATTTACTTAATTTACCAGCTGTAGGATATAGTAAAGACGAAATTATTAAGAAACTTGATGAATATGGAAGTTTAGGACATTATACATGGGACAAAGGATCCGTTTCAGGTAAAATACTCTTATCTATACTATTCTATTTTAGTTTTTAATAGTATGTACATACTCTGTTATTCATTTAAGAAATTAAAATATTAAGAACTTAATTAAAACTTTAAAATAAGCACATAATCACACTAATTTTTAAAACAAAATATATTTTAGGTGCTGTATATCATGGTGGGAAGGAATTGACTGAACTAAATACTCGGGTGTTTGAAATGGCTACATGGTCCAATCCACTTCACCCAGATATTTTCCCGGGTATCTGCAAAATGGAGGCTGAAGTTGTTCGCATGATGGCCAATATATTTGGTGGTGGTCCTGATGCTTGTGGAACGGTATAATGACTATTATAGTTTATAAAGTATAAAAGCATAAAATAAACTTTACTTTATTTTTAGATTACATCTGGTGAGTTAATAAGGAGAAATTTTGGAGAAAATATTTAATTTTAATCTCAATCTCTCGATTAATATTAATTATTTATTCAGGTGGCACAGAATCAATATTATTAGCGGTCAAAGCTTACAGGGATTGGGCAAGAGAAGAAAGGGGCATCATTCACCCAGAAATGATTGTACCAAGAACTGTGCATGCTGCATTTGCGAAAGCCTCACTTTGCTTTAATGTAAGGATCAAGTATTGTAAAGTTGATGAAGAAACCTTTAAAGTTAATGTTAAAGACATGAAGAGAAAAATCACTAAAAATACAATCATGTTAGGTAAGAATCATAGTTATATCATCTTGTTATATTTAAATACATTACATTACAATTAAATTAAATTAAATTCATTCGATTTTTATTTACTTACAGTTGGTTCAGCACCAAATTATCCATATGGGATTATTGATGATATTGAATCAATTGCTAAATTGGGCAAATCTTACGGAATACCAGTTCATACAGGTATTATCAGTATTGTTTAAAAAATAAATTTTTACTTTTACTTTCGGTAGTTACGATATCGAGGCTTAAGAATGAAATTGTTCTATCGCTTTTTTTGGCTAATAATGAATTGGTCTATCTCCAAATCGCAGTATTTAAAAAGTTCAACTTTAAGCCTTAATAGCTCCTAAAATATTTAATTTTAAATTGTTCTATCTCTATAATTCAAAAGTAAATGTTTAGAAGAATATTTTGTATATAATAGTTGATATTCTACAAAAATTA
>JAQIXA010002421.1:0-17996 GCA_034699045.1 Nanhermannia cf. coronata Gr-Ori-00579 | reverse complement strand
GGTACTTACCTAATAATAGGCAAAAACTTTTTAAAAAAAGTCAGATTCTATATCATTTATATTTTGGATCAGTTGTCGTTGTCATTGGACCATTTGTCGTTGGATCTATTGTCGTTGGACCATTTGGTTTTTGGATCAGTTGTCGCAGTACCTTTATAATGAGGTTTAACATAGTAATGGTCCAAAAGTCGAATAAATATAGACCTTCGATTTCGAGTCCTTATTTAAGAGTAGAACATGATTGTAATTTTTTTACAGGTGAAAAGCCATATCCCTGCAGATTCCCCAGTTGTAATCAAAGTTTCAGACTGTTTGATTCCAGAAAAAATCACGAGCTTTTGCACACACCTGGACAAATTAAACCATACAGCTGCTCAATGTGTCAGAAACGATTTGCAAGGAAGGATTACAAGCAAAACCATGAAAGATTGTACCATCCAAGTAATAGAAAAGACACGACCAACAAAGTCAAAATAAATCCTACTAATGTTAGTAGTAGTACACCAGCTAATATCAAGTTTTCAAGTTTAAAATCACTGAATAATTCTGCTGCTAGTGTTGGAGCAAAAACTAAAAGAAAATTAAATGTGAGGTCGAAGACAACAAGGCAAGATAATGATTGGACTCCTCGAGTTGACCATCATAGGCTAATGGTGATGAATAAATACAGAACTACGAGCAAAAGAAGGGCAGAAAAGAATCAGGAGAGGAGGAGTTTGAAAGAAGAAGAAGAAATCGTGATCAAGGAGGAAATTCCAGATGGGCAGAATTCTTATTATCCTACGACGGATGAAAGAGAAGAAGAAGCTGAAGAAACTCCAGAAGAAGCTGAACCAGAAAAATCATCAGTGACGAAAATCATTGCTATCGTTTTTTCAGAGTCAACTGAGTTTGAGGGTGATCCAACAGATCCAATGTTAATTACTAATGAACTAGAAGTACCTACTACTACTACTACTGAAACTACTACTGAAGAACATTGATTGTTTTTTAAATTTAATACATTCAATGTAAAGAAAATGATATAATTATAATTATATACAGCCAGATAAGACAAGACATTACCTTTGTATAGACTATCTAAAACTACTATTAAAATGCTGTTTACAACATAGATATAGACTATATTATAATTATATTTTAACTTTTCTGGAAAAAAGCTTTTCCAAATTATATTATATATAGGGTGGTACCTACGCTATTTTTATTAATTTAAAAAGATCCAAATTCCAACCTATTCATTCATTTAGTATATTTATAATTTAGTAAATTTTTAGAATTATATTGTTACATTATAATTGTAGAACAGAACTAGTTTATATTATAGTATAGGTATTATATATTTATTGTTATCTATCTATTTCTTATACTTGTAACTAAATTACCTTACCCTTTCTATATCAATCAAAATCAAGGCTTTCGAATTTATATTTTAAATTACTTGTTTAAAGTTTAACCATCTTATTACTCTTGTATATTTATTTTTCTGTAAAAGCATAGCATACCAGCATACCTATTTATATATAGCTATATGTATCATACTGATTTGTAAAAATAAAAATTTTTATCTTATTAAAAAAGTGAGCTTATACTTGTATGTACGAGTATTTGTGATTTCTGACTAATTTCATGTCATACTCCGTATGTGTAGTTATTTTATAGCTTAGGATTTTATAAAACCCTAATGCATAATATATCTTTATAGGATAGAATTTTAGATGAAGTTTTAGTTATCTCTCACAAAAATAGTTTTTCGGTTTTTATTTATTTATTTTTTTTGAAACAATTATCCATATACATATTATAGTAAATCTTTAACAATATAGTATGTACCTACTACTACTAAATCTAAATAGGTTTATACTGATACTACAGAGGCACAGGTAAAATAAACGATATAATATACGATAATTATAATGTAAGAAGTTAAAGGTAGCATTTAACATTTAGAGTTGACGATATTATATAATTAATTAATTATGTAGTAGAAATAACTAGAATTTTAGATCTTGTGATGATTAAAAACAAAGAGTAACAAAATAAGTTAAAAATTGTGATGCATAATAATATTTTTAGAATTTGAAATTTGAAACAAACAACCAACAAAATATCAAATATTTATAAAATAAAATTACGAGGAGCAGTAGAATAGTAGGGTACCTAATAGTCAATAGTATACAGAACAATGTTAATAATATATTATGTAGTATCAGTATACCTAATAGTAGTAGGGTAAATTATAAGGGTACAACCATATAAGAAGTAGGTAATTTTAACTAAAATAACAAAAAATATATTATAATTAATACAGACATAAACGATTTAAATCTATAATTATAATATCTATGTAATCATAATGTAATGTATCTGTTTTACAACTAAAATTCAAAATCAGGTAAATATAGTAGGTAGCATACTTGTAACTATTTAACTAATAATAAATGCTATTAATTAATTAAATAATAATTATTAGTCTTGTACACTATATTACTATATAATATGTAATATGTAGGTAGTATATTATAGGTACTTAAAATAATAATGTAATTCTTTCACTTTTTAGCTAATGCTAATTACATAGTGTACTTACGTAATATAGCTACATTATCGTAAAATATGTCGGAAACTAGCTAATTTTAACGATAATACAAATATAATAGAACCTAATATTAATTTTATAGGTAGTCAAGTTCTATAGTTTAGCATTTATCGTTAAATTAACTATTTTTTAACAATATTCAATATAGTATAGTAGGTATTAGTAGTAGTTCCTTTTTAATTTTACATTTTTGATAGCTTTTCGAGCAAATATTTTAAAATATATTTATCTATCTAGAATCTAGGCATTTGATTTCATATCCTAAGTACCTATACCTACCTATATTAAATATACCTAATATTAAACACAACACACTTGTAGTATAGATATATTTAGGTATATTTTTCCATTAGTGAGCAAATAATTCTTAACTGAACAAATTAATAATTTTACGAAAAATTCCTTTCCTTTCATCCCCCAGAAAAAAAATCCTAATTAAAATTATTAAATCTTAAAATTAAAACTAGATACCAAGGCAGGACTTAATTACATTTGCTGCTTATTATATTCTCTTGCATTTTACAAGTTGTGATACGATTGTGATATATTAAAAATAGAAATAAAAATATTTAGCAAAATATACTAGGTACTGATACTGAATCTAATAGTTAGGAGGAACTTAATTAATTGGCCCAAGTTTATAACAAACAAAAGTTAAGGGGATATCTCTGTATGTAATTGTATTGAAAAGTCAAGAAAATTAATTAAAGGCAAGATACTATTTCAAAATATAATAGAATACCTTTTAATTGAAATCTAAACCCTAATCCTAATTATTCTTAATATTATTTAGGTTAAATAGGTAATTTTCAGAATAAGTATAAGGTATTACCTATCTATAAAAAGTAAAGATTTATATCATAATAATAAAAGCAAAAAAAATGCCAAAAAGCTTCAGCTTTTTTTATCACCCAATTGATGAGGAGACAGTTCGACGACGATTATTTTTTCGACCAAAATCCGGAGTAGCAGATTTTGATTTGAGTTCACCAACCTTGTCAGACTCTGAACATCTCCTTCGTCTACTTGAATCCTTTTTGTCCTTAATTATTTTACAAAAAAAATTATTATAATTTAGCTTTTTAAATATACTTGATACTTAATACTTAATCTGTATTAGAAAAAGGTGATTGAAAGAACTTACATCTTCTTCTTTTCTAAAATCTTCCAGAGTTTCAAACTTTTGCAGAATCTCCTTTAGCTCAGTTTTGACTTTCAGCTCCTTTTTAAACTTGTTATATTTTAAAAATGCCCAAAATTTTTCCAGTCCATACAGTTCTCCTATATTATAGTCTTTAACAGTCTCGTCTTGAAAATCTTTAAAAATAAAAATAAAAATCATTTAAAATAATCGAGCATTACCTACTAAATTCCCAACTCTAGTTCAAATCTGCACAAAGATACACGAGTAGAGTACTACCCATATACCTGATGGTCAAAAATTAAAAACTCTCATTATTACCTTTAAAAAGATTCGTTCGAAATTTCGATTCAAGTCCGTAAGAAAAAAATCGAAATAAACATTCAAGTCCATATCTAGAGAAGTCAAAGTCAAAGTCAATACAATATTAATTGTATAAAATATTATTTATTTATAATGCCAGTATAAAATACCTTACCTATATCCTTTATCAGAATCTTTGAGGGCGAGGCTTTTGAACTCGTTATACATCTTTTGATTAAAATTATCTCGAAGAAAGAATGACCAGAATCGAAAAAGCTAAAAATACAAAAAAAAGTGACTAATTGTAATTATCGATAATTCAAGATTTAGGCAAGAGTAACGTCTAGATCTTTACTTTCAAAAATCTTTCAAAGTCGTGGATCTAGATAATTTTGGATAATTTTTTCTTACCGTATTCATTTCTTGCGAATTGCCAGCACCAAGACGATTTCTTTCTCTTAAACACCGAGCTCTGTATTTTGAATAAACCTCCTGCAATCATTTGGAATTAAAAATGTTAATAGGTAAAATAGCCAGTATGGATTTTTCTAATATATATAGAGTATATGTAAACCTGAACAAATCCATTTTCCTTGAGTAGAGAATGCGATGGATGTTGAAAAGAAGGAAGTGATTGCGGATTGCTGAAAGATGAAAGACACTCACTTGGACTTGAACCACTGTTATAAATTATAATCAAGTAATTAAAAATTTAACCAAATCTAGTTATGTAATTCATTTAAAATTTACCTTATTGAAATTGAACTTCTCTTTCTTCGATTCCTTTCTCGAATCCAACCAACGTGATTTTCTTGGAAATGTTTTGTCGAAGAAGCTGATGATTCCTCAACAGGATAAAATCGGATTTTACTTTTGACAACTTTTTTCTTTTTGTCATCAAAATGCGATTCAGTTTGTAATGGAGTGTTGTATGGCGTTGGTGGTGGAGGTGGTGCAAGCTAAAAAGAATATATTTTTATTAGCTATCTCAGTAGGATATGAAATAAAAATTATTAGTTACAGGATTGACTGCTTTTGGTTTTGGTGGTACGATTTTATCGAAATCTTCCTTCGTAATTAGATCTACAGTCCGGATTGTCTTCTGATTATCATAGAGATGATTTTCATAATATCGTAGTCCATCATCAATCATATGAGCTAGCTCTTGAGTTATTTTGGTCCTAGTAGTCCAGTCTCCAGTTCGATCGTGTCCTTAATAATTTAAACGTTGATCTCAACATCGATTATAATTACTAATTCTTGAAAAATATTTACCTTCGTGTTTTAAGGGACGATTTGTTTCAACACAGTGTATGTATTTTTGTTGTGAAGGAGAAGGTGTTGAAATAGATGATGAAGATCGCTGTTTCACAATTAAAATCTGATCCACCTCATCATCACTTAAATCATCGTCTGAAAGCTCAGTTTCAGAGTATTTAGAGGAGGAAGAGAAGGTCCTTGTTCTCATGGTGGAGAGTGGTGCTCCTACAAGTTCTTCGTCAAACTGAAACTCCAATTCATCCTCGTCCCGCCTTCTCCAGCTTTCCGAGTCTCTTCGAACTGGCTTTGGTTTTTTCTTCACTTCCTGCCAGATTTCATCCACTGTTTTACCCAACAATTCCTCTTTCACTGGAGATATCGATTTTTGAGGAAGTTCTTCTCTCTTTTCTTCTAGGCTTACAACTGTAATTTTTTTTAAAACATAGGTAATTAGTTCATAAAGCTTCCTATTAAACATCCAACTATTTTAAAAACTCTAATAGATAAAATGTAAAATAATATAAGTAATTTAATTACCTTGAGCAAATCGGGGTATAAATTCTGGTACATCTGGGTTTAACTCTATTTTTGTTTGTTTTACCTCTGACGATGCTGCTATTGACTCAGGTGGATTGACTAATAAGGATTGTGGTTGAGGTGATGGTTGTGCATTATATGTCATAATATTGACATCATTTGAATTTACAATTAAATCCTTTATTGGCCATTTTTCTGGATCTTTGATAGTCCTAACTTTCATTTCATTTCCATTGTCAGTCATCAGTAAATCCAATTTATTTGAGCTTGCTATTGATTTTGCAATCAATTCTAAACTATTAGTCATGCTGGCTATTTTAGGGAAATTTGCAAGTAAAGCAATTTGGATAAAACCCTCTTCATCCATTTTCCTTCTCATAAAAATATCTTTGATCAAGTTTTCTTCGCTAAAATAATACTCACTACAATCCAAAAGTAAAAATGAATAAAAAATATTAAAAATCCTTTTAATTTAGATTTTAATTATTTATTTAGTATTTAAACATACATCTGATTAACGAGCATATTTTTGAGGATAGTTTCATCCAACACGATAGGCATCGATGGAGGATAAAGGATAAAATCTCCAAGTACTGGAACAATTTGTTCTTCTTGAAACTCTTCAAGATAAGGAATCACAAAATTAAGCTCTGCTGATGATGACTGGGGTTTATAGACAAGTGGTGGAATCGCCGAATAATCTAAAATTAATTTGATCAAAATATTTAGTAAAAGTTTAAATACACAAATTAAGGGCCCTCGTACAGGGGCCTAAAGTCTAAATTCTTCCACATGTTATCAAATGGCCTTTTTTTGGGAGACTTCGGTAGGAGAGATCTCTTTAAGTACTCCACGTAGAGACTTGAAACGTTTTTTATTATCTCCGTAGACACATTTTACACGGAAATGCGGTAACACATTTTTAATCGAAAATCATTAAATAGGAAAATATTTTACTGAATTTATCAAATAAAATTACTTAAATTGTCAAATAAATTCGGATTTTGACAAATCTGAAAATGGAAAATAAAATCTTAATTTGTCAAATAATTTCCTAAAATTGTCAAATAAATGCTTAATTTATCAAATGTGTCCTGTGTTATAGAAAATGAAAAAGTTTATTAATAGTTATTGTGGTAAAAGCCAAAAAATGGAAAATCTCAAAATTAGTAAAATGTTAAAATAATAAGTCTGCTTTGCAGACTTGCTATCCGTGGTTTGAGCGAAAATACTTTCTTGAGCGTAGATAGCATTCCTAAGCGGAATGCTTTAATGCGTTTTTTCAAAATATTTTGGTCAATTGTGACCTTTGGCAAATATTTTTGATAAATTGAGATCAATTTTGGTCAATTGAGACCTTTAATCGAAAATTTTGATTCATCGATTTCAAAGATTCAGTATTTTGGTCAAATGAGACAGACCTTAGATCGAAGATTTTAATTAATTGAGAGCGAAGGTTCAGAAGTATGATTAGATAAAATGGTCAAAAGGTTTTCATTACATTAAAAAATTGTCTTTCTCTGAAAGTTGTTGATCCTTTTTACACATGATTTTCTTAATCACTTTCTTCTGAATCACCGTCAGTTTCCGAATGTTCTGAATCTGATATATACGAGGATATTCCCTCGTATTTAACTGTTTGTGATAGTGATGATATATCGAACGCAAATCCAAAAATTTTCTAATAATTTTTGCAGATTTTTTAAAATGTAGGTTTAAAAATTACTGAATGTCTTTTAAAAATTAAGTTTGATAAATTCAAATTTTACGCTTATATTTATAAGCCAAATCCTTATCATTTCGCTATATTATCACATTTCTCACCTTTTTTTTAACTTTTTAAATTTTTCCCTACCATATACCATATAATAAACTATACCATAGTCCATAGTCCATACTAGAACTATTTTCTACTTATTTATTCTTATTTGATATTTTCAGATTTTATTTGTCATTTTTAAGAATATATTTGACAAATTAAGAATTTATTTGACAGATATTGCAATTTGATAATTTCAGTAAATTATTTTCGCGTTTCAGTAAATTATTTGACAGTTTAATTACATGCCTTATGTATTAGGCAATTGACAATTATCATTTGAAATAATAGGTTATGCAAAATGCAATCCTGAAGGTAGTAGTACTCGTATAGTAGTTAAGTTAAGAAGTACATACCCTAACTAGTATAGATTTTAGGGTTGACATTTGAGATGAGATCTAGTGATGTGATGTAATATATAGGTATGTATATAGATAAATGATAATCTATTCGATAGTCTATTAAATGTTGAGTGCCTACTTTTTTCATAAAATTGCTTATACAGATATAGATTAGTATAATATAGTGGGGTATTCTAATGAACCACCTAAAACCTAAAACCGAAATGGATACCTACTTTTTGAACCTTGGACTTGTAGGGTAGGTAGTCAGTAGTCTAGTCACTATACTTCCCGTCAATTTCCCAGAACATGTAACTGTTGTATGAACCTACAAGGTACCTACATACAGTATAGATATGCACTTCAATGAAATTTTAGTTAAATTTTTATTATAGGTAGAGAGAAATTTTTCTTTTCTTCTAATTTATATAATGTATAATGTAGGTATATACTCTTACGAGTATTATGTAGACTTTAATGCAAGTACATTTTCAAATACATATTTCAAATTCTCAACTAATGATAAATTGAATTGAATTATGGGACGATCAATTGGAAATTTTAAAAATTTCTATAATATAGATGTATTCAAAAATCTTTTTTTCAGTAGGAAAAACTTTCAATAAATGTTCATTAATTAACAAACAGTTTTGGTTATTTGAGAAGAAAAATCCGAAATTTGAGATTCGAGATTTTTAATTAATGATAATGAAAATCTCAAAACTTTTGTGCCTGTTTGATCGAACCAAACAGCTTCACATGATCCTCCATAGAATTGAAAGATAATCTCTGAATTATTCCATTATACATACTGTTACATACATACTGGAATATGCACTGTATTTATATTTATATAGGTAGTTTTGGGAATGTGAATCCGCGGATTGAAAGTCGAAAACTGTGAAATGAGAGACTCATTAAAATAAACCTTTTTATACTTTCTTCTCCAATATCCTGCATTACAAACATACCTACTCTACTACACTATAATATGTTGGTAGTTGCCATTTAGATTTAGTAGCATTGGTACAAGTACCTATCTACTATATTAGCGTATACAGACTAGTAGATACATACATATTATATATTAGTACGAAGCATGCTTGTATTCTCATTCTCATAGAATGCTAATACTTATTGTATTTATACTGAATGATAGTACATACCTACTTGTTTAGGTTATGAAGTGATAAACAAGTCGAAATGCAATTTGAATACCTATTATTCAGCTATTTATTTAAAAAGCCCTGAGAAACTTTTGACCTAATTAATGGTCAAAAAAAATCATCCAAAAACGTAGAAAAAAGTGATAAAAAATTGTCTCTAAAATTCAATGGGTAGTCTTCCAAGAAGCTAAACAGTTTTGATTGCTAATTCATGACAAAATCAAAGAAGCATCACTTCAGACAATTTCCGTCACTTTTTGAGCCTTTTCTTGTCACAATGGCTTCTGATCTTATTATGCAGCAAACCATTGAATTCGCCATCAAAAGACTGTTCAAATGATATGTCGCCATCAAACAAGGTTCACATTGACCATGGTTACTAACCCAGGTCATCATGGGATCAAATTTAATTTTTTGTAGAATTTAACTGCCATAAAAAATTACGACCTACTTAGCTTTAGTCTACTTTAGATGCGGGGTCAACTATTTTTGAAAATTTGAAATCCTCTTATACTTTGATCTTTACTTTTTTCAAAGTTATTCTTCAGGATGAACAGACAGGACTTTTATAGATAGAGATATGTAGCAGTAGTCCTATAATATCCTAAAAGCATCGAAAAATCTCAAATATCAGTTTATTTAATATGTTTATGTAGGTATTAGGCATTAGGTATACTTTTTTACAAGTAGGTAGGTATTGTAATATCAGTACTACTCTGTTGTGTGTACAGAATTACAGATAAATATAAACCGAATATGATGAAAGTGGATAGGACTAAGGATAAGAGAAAACACAATATAAAAACAGAATATAAAAACAGAATATAATCTGATCTGGCTGGGATGATCAAAATATATTTGGAAATATATGACTGAAATGGATATTTTTAGTGCTTTATATCTACAGATATATGCACATACTATATCAAAATACAAAGATAAACCTAAACGTGTCCATTTCCGAAGCCTTGTTATATTAGGTAATATATTCAAAATTTTCAAAATGAATTTGGAGTTTAATATAATAATTTCACAGATTGATTTCTTTTAAAATTTATCAGTATCTCATTGCATGCTAAATGCTAAAAAATGCTAAAAAATGCTAAAAAATGCTAAAAATGTGCATGCTAAAAAAAATAGTAAAGTTTATACAGATTGTTTTTTACTAGGATTTTAACATTATTTTTTAAAAATATGTTTCAAAATAAATACAAATACGTAAAATGATTTTTAAGATCAAAATAATGGGTACATTAAGGTGAGTCTAAAAAGGAGCTAATCAATATCAATCAAAGGGGAAAAATGCTTTTATCAACAAGACCTAAAAAAAGAGTCCGATATCAGACTTTTATTCATTAAAAATCTTTTATTTTAGGATCTCATTTCTCTGTCTGTTGTATCTAAAGCAAAAAGGGAATTTGATCTCCTATTCTGAAATCTCGAATTAAATATTAGTTATGTAAGTACCCTACTACATACATATAAAATGTATAAGTAGATATTAGATATACATTAGTATAGTATGTATGTTCTCTGGACTATCCCTAATACAGTATATACAATCTACTGAAAGTACATATTATTACATATTATAGTTTATACCTATAGGTAAGTAAAAATCTACTTCAAACTTCAAAAACTATTTATACATGCATACAGTATTGTATATACGATACTTGCACATCTGATCTGATCTGATCTGACTGTTTTTTTTTGCCATTTCTTCTTAAAAGTAGAGTCGGGAGTTTATAATATTATTTTGCATTCGAATTTGAAATTCGAATTCGAATTCGACTTCAAACTCAAACTGGAATAGGAGAGATATACTACCCGGGTGTTATGTTTCTTTTCTCCTTACTACTACATTTGATGGCTTACCTAACCTATGTTTTCAGCTAATGTTCTCATACTTGGACCACTACCAGGTAACCCTAAATGACTTCTCGAAAAATATTTTAAATTAAATTACCGCTCAGGTAATTCCTAAAAGATACCTAATTACATGAAATTGGACGAAACACCTATTGAAAAGCAAAGTTAATTGGGTAAGAGTAAAAGTTTAAGATACATAGTAGATATTTGGTAATAGGTTATTACTATTACTTATTACAAAAATTTTATTCTCAATTCTCAATTATTTTCTTTATAGTAAACATACAATAGTACCCTACTACATGAAGGCAGTTATCTATAGTAGGGCTAAGAAAATAAAGAATTTAGGAATGGGGTTTTCTTATAAATAGATAGGTACTTAAATATTTTGACAAATCTTGCTTTAATGAAGAAAGTTGTTCAAAATGTGGATAGAATCTTTAATAGGTACCTAAGTGAAATTTCTAATGAATCATGGGGAGTGTATGATTAGAAACCCTGTATACATAATATGTTTAAGAACAAATATTTATAAATATAAGTATGTACTAGTGTATTTATACATTATATACCTAATACCTAGTAGAAATAGAAGAAAATGAAATGTTCTCCTACACTCTGACTTTGTGACTCGACTGGAAGGAACTCGATCTGTTCTCCTCTCCGATTTCCATTTTTAGATCCGATTACCAGAGCCTCACTCTTTTCTACTACATATACTATACATCTATACTACCAGTAGGCACTGTGCATTATTGCTCAAAAATACTCAATTTTTCTACAGAATATAATTTTACACAGAATTAAAACTTGGGACATTATTTTTATATGTATGTATATATATGTAGGCACTAGACTAGTATTTATTAATGCTAATCTAATGCTAATCTAATAAATAATGTACTATGAACTATGAACTATGAACAGACACAATCGAATCCCTCTGTAATGTTACTTCTATTGAGCCTGAGCCTATTAATTATTAATTATCATTTTGAAAAATTCAATACTCAAAGTATAATAAATACCTAAGTATATTTTTATTTCCTTAAACTCATCACAAGTTGATATGAAAATTATCTTAATTTTTTTTGTTTTTAATACTTTTTTTAATGCTTATTTTGTTTTTGTAATAATAATTACTACGTTGCAATAATTATTTACCAAATACATGCATACCTACAAAGCGCACGTGTTTGATGCTTATGGAGATATTTTAAAAATTGATTTTGTATATTTGTACCTATCCTAAACTCATTTGTTTGTTCATAATCTCGTTGGCTTCTACTACTACATACATATCTGTAATACACTTAGGATACTTGATAAGTAGCAAGAGTAATAAAAGAGTCATTTGCTTGAAATTTGAGCAAATAATATTTCAAATGAAAAATATGCTGACTGAAAATGTATTTAAAACTTTTAGTACATGACCTTTTGTACAGGCTTATAAAGTCTAGCTATCCTAATTTAGGTTTTCATTTTTATACTATTCAGAATACTTAATACATATATTATGTGCCTTACTACTCTTTAACAAGATAATTCTGGCTTACATACATGCATACCTATACCTACATCTATACTAAGTATATGAATGTTATTCAAATTAGAATAAAATGTACATACCTGCTGATCAATTATTGGTCGGACAATTATCAAAGAGTTGTGGTTGTCAGGCTCGGTTGAGGTGATATTGTAGTCAGAGTTTTTATCAATCAGGCCCGGTGCGGATGATATTGGTGAAGGAAATTGCGGTTGACCAGAAGCTGATTGCATGACTGCACAGAGCTAGTTTGACAATACGAGATTTTTAGGCTAGGTTTTACAAAGTATGGAGACTGAAGACTCAGGACCGGTCAGTGGTCAGCTCTAGTTCAGTTGATTTGAAATACTAAAATTTTGAATATTATAGTCAGAATTAGAATAGAATTGAGATCAATAGTTTATTTTATTGATAAATGAGTGGAAAACCTCGTGGTGCTTTGGACCCGATTTGTTGGAATTGCTTGATGTGTGTGTAACTCTTGAAAATCAGAGAAAGACTGATTGTGTATTATGATGTGAGCTTTTTCGTAACGAGAATGAACGCCGATTTTTTCTGCTTTGCCTTTGACTTGCTCTCTACTTTGTACTCTAGTACTGTACTCTACTTAAACGTAAACTCATCATACCTAAATAAAACTAAAAGGATTTGAATATGATTTTTACTTGTATATACATACACGGGTATTACAGTACCCTCCTATCCTACCTATGATATTTGTCTAAATGGTAGACTGGTACTAGTATCCCCTACCTAGTTAATAGGTAGGTACTATTTGTAGATTTCAAGTCAAGACTTATTTATTTTATCTTGATTTGGTAACGATTGTATACCTGTACAACAAGCTATTAGACATAAAATCTAATATTATTTATTCGTAAAAATACTAACTATAAACACCAAGTAAAGTAGGTATGTACGAGGGCTTATTCAAAATTATGTAGGGTAGGGTACGTTATATTATATTATTTAATAAATATTCAAATAAGTAGTTTCTACCAAAAAATTAGGCTAATATTTTTTTCTAAATAAAAGGTTAGCCAAATTTGAGAACTTTTTTCGTAACATAAATTAAAAGTAGTTAGTAGTATCACAGACACAGATCATATAGAAGGTATTAGGTATACCTACTATGATTATGATATTATGTACCCTTTGTTAATATCAATAATTGTATAAGTAGGTAAAAACCTATGCTTTTGACTAGACTTCTAGATTCCTGATCCTAGTAAGATTGTAACTCCGATACTTACACAGAAACATAATACTTGTAGATTAGGAGTAAAAAATACCTAGGTACATTTAGGAAACGGTAGATTGTATTTGATTTTATAAAATTTTAGCCATGTGTCTCGTCTAAGGTCTGAAGACTCTGGAGAGCTAGCTAATTATTATTGTAAGTAGCTATCCTAGGAAAACTTTGGAAAATAGTGTACTTAAAAACATAGCTGTAACCTTTTCTACTTTTTGTGGCCAATTAATTTGGGAATTTTTATTGATATATGTATATTATTTGTTAAAATATTTGTCCTGTAAATTGTTACTCAAAAAGGAATATTCGAGTACCTATGAGGTACTTAGATATTTTCTGTGAAGTTATATATCTGCTTTATATTATTACTAAGCAAGTAGGGTACTTATGTATTGGTAGAACCTATCTATATAAAATAAAACCATTCAGATTTTTTTTTCAAAAATTGCAATTTGTTCTAGTAAAAAAAATTATTTTAACTTAAAATTATTATCATGATCTCACTACTTGTAAAGTCAATTGTCATACTGCAAGATGTATTTTTCAGTGATATATATATCAGATATATGATATGGTACTCTATAGTTGGTAGGTATGTTACATATTTAAGTATCTACTACATGTAAATGGTAGCTTATTAGGTGTTACATAAAAATGAATTTGTATTTGAAAAATAATGAATTTTTTACAATTATAAAATATTATTGTGGTATTAGTAAATATTGTAAAAGGGCACCGTAATATAGTACCTAGTTAAAGATTATTTGACACGACACTTAAAACTGTAAATTCAAATTAAAGATTAAAATATTATAAAAATTGTATAACCAGAATTAAGATAAAATTAAAGAGATATCTATATTAAGGTTAAGTAGTTATCTAGATCTAGTTATATAATTATTTAAAAGATATTTTTAAGTATCAATTAACAGTGATGATAATTAATTAGTATTTTGAATTTGTATATTGTGTATATAGTATGTAACTGTAACTAAATCCTATTTAAGATCCTATTTACAAATTACTTATTATTACCAATAGTAAAAAATTAATTCTTACTTATTTTCAAATACTTATTAGTTATTTTTATTAGGTATAGGTATCAAAATCAATGTGTTATATGTATTAAAGAGAGAAAAGTGTCTAAAACTTATTAGTAAATGTAAATAAGTGCTTGAATAAAGTAAATTAATAGTTTTCATGTGAAAAAAAAACTTAAATATCATTAAAGAAATCATCATTATTACGTGAGCCGCCAATCTTAAGTTTTTTCCCGGCTTTTTTCTTGCTTTGAGTTTCTTCTGCCAAAATACTCTTGATATTGATTGTTCCAAAATAGCTAATATTCCAAAATTTAATGAGGTTATTGTGTCCAGCAGAAGCAATAAGATGACCATCATTACAAACATCAAGTTTTTCGACTGGTAATGTGCTGTGTGTTCCCAGAAGACCAAGACTTTTGTGGGGGTAAAAATGAGCCTAATAAAAATTAAACAAATATAATATTTGATATTTTATCTCAAAAAATTAAATTATGTATTTGTATTTACCGTTCTAATGTACCCATCTTCTGTTCCATATACGACAGTATCTTCAGTAATTGGTACCATGCAATTTATTCCAGTACCTTTAACAGCTCTAAATTGATCACCGTTATCCCACTTACCCCAATCATAAAGATGAAATTGTCCATTCGAGTCACCAACAGCAAGCTTAGACTCGTTTTTAATTGTACCAATGCAAGTAAAGTCGTTTTCACATTGTTCTGAAGTATCCTTCTTTTTTCTTTGACCAAAATTGAAACTTGTTAAAGTTCCATCACTTGAAGCACAAATAACTACTTTGTTTTTTCCATTCCATCCAAATGAAGTTATGGCATCATCACGTATTTTTTCGCTATAAACAATATTTTTATTTCTTTGATCCCATACTAAAGTAAATTAAAAAAATATTTTAGGCTATTAATTATAATTATATGAACAATTTAGAGTAAAAGCTTTCAAGTTTTTGTTTATTTACATGTTACATATCCATCATCATCGCCCATCAGCACTAAATCAGGGTATTTGGTACCGAAGTTCATCATAACTTGAACAGGCGAACTAGAAAAATAAAATAAATAAATAAAATAAATAAATAGGTAATATAACAAACGAGCTTTATAATATTATATTAAATATTCGACTAACGTGGTAGCATTATCAATTGTCTGTTTTAGGAGCAATCCTTCAACATCATAAACTTTTAATTTCTTATTTGTGTAAGCAGCAAAAAGATTAACTCCAGAAGAATCGAAAGTCATTTCACGACAATTGTAACTATCCCATTTATTTGGAACATATTCTTGCACCTTTAGATTATCCGCTGATTCACTATATTTATATCTATTAAAATAAAAAAATTAATATCTTTACTTAATATATACACACTATTGCTGATGTGAACATTGCATTGTGATTTGTTCATTCTATTTGTATATTATTAATTAAGTTAATGTTAAGTACTTACAATTCAATATCCTTCGAAAATGTAGCTACAGCAATTATGTCATGCTCGGGATGGAAAGACATGGTGGAAAGTGTAGATTCTAAAACTAAGTCTTTAGGTCGAGGATATTCTATTGTATTGATTTCCTCGAGAGCTTTTAAGATCCCCTCACTCTGGTTTTCGGAAAGCTCTCCTTTCTGAAGAACTCCTTTATTTTCGACAACAGTCTTACTATTACAATCAACATAATTATCGTCGCTACCTTCATCAGAGTCAGATGGGAATTCATCAATTGTGGTGCTTGACGAATCCGATTCTCCAGAATGACTATGGCTCTTCTCATTTTCTCCGTTTCCATTGGCCTTAACTTCAAGTGCTCCTGTTTCCATTTGCGAATCGGACTCAGCATCTTTTACAGGTGTAGTAACTAAAAGGTCATCGTCAAGATTCAGCTTTTTCGGTGACTTAACATCCACTTGCTCTATCTCTACATTGTCAGATCTTGTTCTTTTCATTGTTCTTTTCATTGCTATTCTCTTTTAATCTAGTGCACCTAGTAAATAAAATGTAAATTATTAAATCAAATATTTCTATACTACACCTTCACCTACATTATTAGAGGCCATTACTATTCTATTACTTATACTTATATGTCATTCTTATTCTTATCTCAATTTTTAATCTTGAAATCCTAGAATTCGTGTAGGTATTGTAGGTATTAGATATAGGTATATTATCTCTATCTCTATCTCTAAATTTTAATTTTCAATTATATGCATATAGGTATATGAGGCTAAATATTAAATAATAAATTATAAATCAAGTGAATCAGGAATTAAAAATCAAAAAAATAGTTTAAAGAGGTTAATTAACCAACTAGGTTCATTGAAGTTTTATAACCAAAATAACCTTTTAATTATACATCATAATAATATTAAATTGTAAATGTAAATTGCAAATGTAATGGTACTTACCGGCCGAGTTAATGTTAATATTACGATTGTGATCTATTTTACAGAAGAGAGCTTTAATCTGTCAAATCAACAAGGACTAGAATCGATAAGGATAGTAGAAAGACAAAATGATACTACAATTGACTTTAATTAAACCATTTAAATAGAATTAAAAGCCAGTTAGTTTAGTTAGTTAACGATTTGCTTTGATTGAAAATTATAAAAAATTAAAAATACGACAGAAAGAAAGAAAAGTATAATTATTCTTATCCTTACGATTAGTACCTGGCAGCCAGCCTACAGCAAATATTTATTTTTTGTTTGTGCACGCTTTTTTTCCTGCGAGATTTCAACACTATTTAGAATTGTGGAATTATGTTTTTGATCCTTTTTGAGGGTCATTTGAGACTTTTATGACTTTGAGATTTGAGTTTGAGATTGAAATTTGAAATTGAGATGAGATTGAGATTGAGATTGAGATTGAGACGAGACCTCAAAATTAACTTTTTTTAGTTGGAGTTGTATGTATTATTATTTTACTAAAAAACCAATTTTATTTTTGATATTCGTTGAGAGTTGAGGTTGATTTGATTAGTTACAGTTGATATTTTAAATCTAAGTTTTATTTATATTTTATTGCTAGCATTAAGGGCCTTTGCAGTGCGCCATCTACATACATGGCCGTCCAATGTTATCAAATGGCCTTTTTGGGTCGACCGT
>JAQIXA010002420.1:0-17999 GCA_034699045.1 Nanhermannia cf. coronata Gr-Ori-00579 | reverse complement strand
TTTGATAAAAATAACATTTCATAGCTTTGCTCGCACAATTAATAATCAGCTTCTAGTGAGTTGATTAAAGCCTAGTAGATTAGATATGTATGACCTACCTTGTCGGTGGGTTCATTTGTGGTTGAAAAAGTTGGTAGGGTATTTCCACCAGGTCCTGTAGTTGCAGTAACATCAGATGGCAATTGCGGATCCGCAGTCATTGTCCTATTGGATCAAAAATATACACAAGTTGAAGATTTTTACAATTCTTGCTTGAAATTTTACAAAATATTTTAGGATCTCACAAAAACACTTTGGTCAATTTGTTCAAATTTTTGACTAAAGTTTAATCTCATCCCTATTTTGGTTGAATTTACTCTTTTATTTTTGGTATAACTTTACCCCTATATGAAATAAAACCAATTTTTTTAAAAAATCCTAATCTTATTTACTAAACTAAAAAAATTAGAGTTTATTTCATACAGGTGTAAAGTTAGACTAAAAAAGTCTAACTTTTTTAAAGGTGTAAAGGTGTAAAGTTAGAAGGAAATTCAACTAAAATTATAGGGATGAAATTAAACTTTAGTTTTGCAAAAATTTCATTAAAAATATCAAAATTTTGTCAAAATTTGAAAGGATTTTAAACTAGTAAAATGAAGCCTCGAATCAAGAGGATTTCTATTCTATACCTTAAAGAAATTGATTGAAGCTTTTAGAATAAATTATGTATCTGTTTTAATTTTAAGAAATATTAAGAAATTACCATCTTGTGACTGGAACTCTTGTAGTAGATGAATAAGGCCCTGGTGTAGGTTCACTACAGTCCCCTTTAAGATGTAAACTGTAATAATTGACTTGATTAATTTCAGCTAGGCAAAAAAGTCAGATTTTGTAAAAAATAAATATTCATAGTTAGTTTACGTGCTAGTGCAATGAGTCGAATTAATATGCATCCAGTTCTCATCTAAATTGCAAAAAATATTTTGAAACTTGAAATTATATTGTACCTATACCTAATTAATATATAATTAATAGGTTACAGATTGAGCATCCATATTTTGTCAAATCCAAATGTATATCTGCGTATTTATTGTCCCTGCCTTCTGCTATAGTACACTTTTCTTGGACCATGTTGACCATTCCTAGTATTACTCTCTGACCTAATAAAAATTTTAACCTTAAAATTAAGTGTCTGATTAAAGAGTTACCTTGATAGGATAAATCAAACTATTTTATGAATATACTTACCATCTGCCCGTCGACCTTATTATAGATATTAAAAAGATAAATTACAAAAAGATAGGGTACTGGTTAGCTTTTACCAAACGGTAACTATTTTGAACTTGTAAAATTTTCGAAAAAAGTTAAATTTTTTTTTCGTCGAAATGTATTCTCTTCTCAAGGGTCAGAAATTGACCACAAACACCAAATTGGCAATCTAAAGCGACTTGCAAGGTTTTTAGGACCTCATTAATGGAGTTATGTTTGCTTTAGGTTAGGTTAGGATAGGTTTGTGGCGAAAAGTTGGACTGCCACGGGTCGGAGGTCATTTACCCGAAGGGCCAACATTTGACCTCCTGGGGACATTTCAACGATAAAAAAATTTCAATTTTTTCAAAAATTTTCTAAGTCTCAAAATGGTACCGTTTCGTAAAATCCAACCAAAGATACTTTTTGGAAATATTTTGATTTATTTTAGTGATTGTTTGTTTAATAAAAAAAAGTTACCGATAACTGCCGTGCCACCATCTATATAAATTAAAAGGACCATAAATTTTTTAGAAATTATTAAAATATCCAGACAATCTAAAGGTCATTTTAAGAATGATCTTAAAATACCCTTCTTAGGATTTAATTATAAATATAACTACTCTTTAGTTGATTACTATCAGTAATTAAGCGAGCAGAGCCTTGAGAGTTGAGTACAGTTCTAATTATTTTTGCAATTTGGGGAACCCATTAACCGCATTTGGTCCACAGAACCGCATTTGGTAGACTAAATCTTTTTTTTAAGTTTCCATTTAATATAGTCAAAAGTTAAAATCGGTCCAATAGCTTTTGAGTAATATTCTGAACAGAGACAAATTGATAATAGAAGGATGACGTACAAAGTGTAAGCAAAATTGAGTGCTCGCTTCGCTCGCACAATAATTTTGAATTTATAAAATTACCAAATAAACAAGCTCCTTTATTATTCTCCTTGGTACAAAAAGAATTTTCGTTTATCCAATCTTTATCCCATCCTCCAACTTTTTTACAATCAGTCGATGAGATGATTTTAGTTTTGATATAGTTTAGGGTAGATCCTTTATCCCAGCCATAAATCTAAGGAAAAAGATTTTTAAATATAAAATCGACGTATTCTAATAATTATTAGGGTATGTATTAATATATTTAGAAAATATATTAACAAAACTTGACATGAACCAGAATTTACTCAGAATTTACTCACTTCAACAAGTCCTACAAAAATTATTCAAAAATTTTTAAGAATTAACTTGAGATTATTATTTTGAGTCCTTACTTCCGGCATTGATGAACTCTTGAATTTCATTATAATACTAAAAAATTCAAATTAATTAGTTAATTACAGATAAATCGAAAATAAATAAATAATTAATAAAGTGTATATTATGTAATATTGATATTACAGGCAGTGCTACAGGATAAACTGTGAGAACGTTTGCTTTGTCATTAGAGTATCTTATATATGTCTTAAGTTTCACGATGGCTATGTTGTGTTCATTATGCCGACCATCACCAGGTCCCGATTTCTCTTTGAAACATGGATGCTATTCAAAATGATCAAAAAAAATAGTCAAAGTATCAATACATTAGTGACGGTGCATAAGAAAATGGTCACTTATTTGAATTTAGATTTACGGGTAGAATTTTTTCAATTTCGAACCCTTGACCCCCTCTAGTGTGTTGCTCGTCCGCCCAGCCCTCTGAAATTAAAAAAAATAATTAAAATTCATAAGACTAACTGATTGTGCAACTACAGACTTTAATTAACTAGAGTACTCTATACAGATAGCACTATAACACGAGCAAAGCGTTAAGGATATCACAATTTAACCCATTTTTGGGGTCAAAGGTCAACTTCCGAGTCAAACGGATGTCAAATTCAGAGTCTTAAATCTCATATTCGATTTTTTTCCCCACATCGCATCATTTAGAGACATTTAAAAAAAAAGAAGTTTCAAGTCTACGTGGAGTTTTTATTATATTATCTTTTGTGAAAGTAAAAAGTCCATTTGATAACATGTGTCAGAAAGAATTAAGACTTATAGATGTATGGGCTCATAAGCATAAATGAAAAATTTTCAAAATGTTTACTTACCTCTAGTGCAAATAAAATTGAATTGCAATGCAATTCAAGCGCAGTGGTGTTAGCTATAAAGTACTCACGCCAATTTGATCTAAAATCTACATACATCTACTATCTACATAGAAAAGTACATACGATTTTATTTATTACTTACTATCATTAGGTCTTATTCTATTTCCGACTGTGACAGCGTATTGCGAAGGTTCTTTTCGGATTTAGAAATTAGAAATTAGAATTGTAATTAAAATTTTTAAAGTAATATAGACTCACCATAATCCGCCTGACCAGCCGCATTTACCCTATAGCATTTTTTTTGAGCATGGGTGACCACAGTTCTCTGGTCAATAATCATGACGGTACATTTGAAATGAAATCCAGCCTAAAGATAGTTAATTAAAGAGAAGGATATTTAAAGAAATTTTCAAAGATTAAAATTTTCTTCAAAACCTCTGGGTGATTCCTATCCGATTGCCACCATCCAAAAGCTCCCAGGAAGAAACTAAAAGATTCAAATAGTGGGGTTTTTTTATATTTTTCGTTTTTTAACATTGAATGGTAATATAATAATGTTCTTTTACATTCTACTCTTTACATTGAACTATAGACACTAATCATAATCTTTAAGGGTTAATTTAGATGACTTACTGATCACCATCTGGAGCCACGTCTCCAATAATCCTCCCTGATGATCTACACTCAATCCCAGTAGGCAAAGTAGCTAGAGCCCAAATGAAGAGTATCAGTGACAATCCCATTGTCATATTTGAGTAAAATAATCTGGTCATTTTGATCAAAAAAAACACTGCTCTTTTCAAAATCTACTCGAAATATTTCAAGCTTTCGAAACAATTGAAACAATTTTGACATCATTCATAAATTTTTGATTTCTATCGCAACTTTTTCATATTTTGATAAACTACTAAAACTACTAGTAGTAATATTTACTAGTAATATTAAATTACAAATGAAATGACTCAAAAATTTGGACTTGAGTCTGTCTACAATCTATATACTATCGGATCATCACCATCACCAGACTCAAATTAGAGATTTTTCATTAAAAACATTCATTTGGTTAGGCATTTTATTTTATAAAATCACTGGTATCCGTATTTTGCCCTGGCCCTACCTTACTAACTTGACAAGAAAAGGACCCAATTGTTAATTAGATAAGATAAAATACCTTGGACTTTTCTCAAGGCATAGCATAGGTAGCATAGGTAGTAGGTACCTTACTCGATCTACAAATTGACCAGAAAAAATTCTGTAAAATGCTCAAAATACTATAATTTGCTATCTATAACTAAAAGTAAACCATTTACAAAAATCAACATCCTCGATATATAATTAATAATTATACAATAAATCACAATAAATCACGGAAAGCATTTTTAAAGCCCAATGCCTTTAAAATTGACATACCTAGTATAGTAGATAGAGTATTACACTATACTTGTATAGTATCATTATAGGTTTAGTATTAGCAAGTAAATCATTTAAATCCATATTGATTTATTCAACTTAAAATACATGCCAACTTGTAGGTACTATTGCATTCTATGTTGTAGGTACCTAACTATGTACCTAACTATATAAGTTTCAGGCATACTGATATACCTAATTAAGTATCTTACCCTCTCTAAATACTAATAGGTATAATAGTTAGGCAAATCCTAAATAATAAGCAAAGTATATTGCATTTATTCAAGAGAGGAGTTTCGTACTTAAATACTTAAATAATTGATACAATCAGATTAAAAACATAATATAATGAATAATCATCAGTATTCTACTCTGCTGTTTTACATCCAACCTATAGTACTCTACCTACATAAACGAGTATACCCTACTGATATACCTTACCTATAAATAAATGACGAGTTGAGAATGAGAAAAAAGTTTGGGGATTTCAAGGTGAACTTCACATTTCACATAAGTTATATTATTACAGATTATTATTTAGAATTTAGTGGTGTAGGTAAATATCATTACCTTTGTATATACCTAGTAAAATACCTTATAGGTAAGGTATGCGGTAGGAATAAAAAGAACACAAAAAAATATCAAAATATTATTCATTTCATAAACGAACGAACCTACTCTGTATAGACATACATACATACATACTACACTACCTACTCGTACATAAGAAATTTGACTTGCATAAATACGAAAAATACAAAAAAAAATCCAATTTCCATATGCGTTTATGGGCTGGTCTATGAATTAGGTTTCAGTATTACTTTAGAATTTGACTTTAGTGTTGGTGCATTGAAAGCCTATTTTTTTGTACCTACCTATTTTTAATAGGGAAATAACATGTGTTTCTTCTGGATTATGGAATTCTGGACTCTGGACTAACGATTGTCTCGTAATATAATGGATTACTATACTTAAATATAAATTTTATATACCTACCTAGCCAAGTAAATGGACAAAGGTATTGACCATTTAAAATAAATAGACTTTTTTGTGTAATTTAAGCACGACCAATAGTACCTGGTTAGTACTATGGTTAGTTTGGTCAATTTTCTAAAAGTAGTCGCGCAATACCTAAGTACCTATACTAGTGTACTACTGACTACTACTGTGTACCTTAAATTTTAGTCAAAAAATTGATCGATTTTGTGGAACTTTGGATTGGACTGAAAAATTTCGTGTTAGCTTTCTATGATATTTTAATTTACTTTTGGAGAATTCAATTCAACTCCTGGAGCTGGAAGTTATCGAACACGATAAGGATAAGAATTCTCGATTTTTGAAAAAAAATATTTGTTTAATCGAGTCATCAAAGTCTTCAGAAGCTACTGATAATTCTAAGGATTAGTGATTGATATACGAGTATACCTACTGTCTAGTTTTTAATTAAGTTTCAAGTTCAAATTTTTAATTACTCCAGTCAAAATTGTGCTAGTGTTTTTGAGACTTTTAATCAACCATAAGTCTGTCGTCAGATTGTAAATTGATTTAAGAAAAATCGAATATTCGTAATGTGAAATTGGTCATAAAATACTCCAGACTCCAGCTTATGTACAGTTAATTACCTTAAATATTTAATTGACCAATGGAGCCTATAGTCCTCATCTATTATCCATTAGTTCGAGTCAAATTAAAATAATTGTTTTGGCCAAAAAAGAAACTTTAGTTGCAATTTCTTATGCAATTTTGTCCATTCATATATTGTTCCAGAACTTTCTTTCCAGGCAAAAGTACAAGTCTTTCTAATAAAAAAAAACTTTCAAAACCATCCATTTTTACAGTATAACATTTTTATAAAGTCAATACATATTTGTTTTAGAAAAAAGTGAATTTGAATACGATTGTGCAAAAAGTGTAATGAAACTATTGAACCTAATTTAGATTAAAATCATATTATAAAAATCTATAAATATTGCAATTTAAATGCACAAAATTAACTTCCGGATCAGAGCACTACTCGTACAATACATGTCAGTACATTTTTATCAGGCTGAGGTATTTTATCGATGAAGTACTTTGGTTCAATTATTAGAGAAAGAACCGAATTCCTGAATTCCTGGAGAATTTCAAGAAATCCATAATCATCATATTATACTATATATAGTTCAAGACTTGACTTGATGACAATTTTGCCTTAATCAAATATTTATTTTTATAAATTGGTTCTTGGGAAAATGGCCAATTGGTAATTTTATACATATTCTAATACATACCTTCTATATACCTGGCTTAAATTCTCAAAATATGGCATTTATTTTGAATTTTGAAGCTATTAGAAAAGCTCATATTAAAATTCTAGGATAATTCTTAGATTCTAGACCGTTTCGATTCGAAATTGAAATTGAAATTAGTGTATCTTAAAATATTGGCATTTATTTATAAATTTTACCGGTCAGACTCTGACCTATAAAATGCTTAGCTATTTGACACCTTTTTCAATTTCATATCCTAGTTTTCGTCATACAAAATCCAGGATTTCAAATTGAAATTTCAGATAAGAATTAATAAAATATGAAATGTTACATTCAGTCTTTCTTTCAGACTTACTCGTTTACTATGAGTATATTTGCAATATTTCAATTTCGACTAGAATTTCACAAAAAACTTGACATAAATTGACATAAATTGACATAAATGCCTTGTCTATCTATAAATATTTTAGCGATTGAAATCCTAGTTTTCGCCTTTCAAAATCCTGGATTTCAAATTGAAATTTCAGTTCAATCTTTCATTCTTTCAGTCTTATTGCTATATATGTACATATATGCAATATTTCGAATTTCAACAAGAATTTTCCAAAAAACTTGATATAATGCCTTGTTAATTAACAATTAGTAGACAATTTGAAATACTAGTTTTCGACCATTTGATTTCATTACAAGATCCAGTATTTCAAAAAATAGAAATTTGAGATAAGAATACTGCTGTACTTTATATATTCTTAAAATAAGCTTTTTAATCTTTGTAAATTCCAAAATAATCCAAACCAGCTAGAATTTTTTGTAAAATTCTTGCTGGAAATTATAGCATGGATGTCATATCTGAAGATTTAATATTCTGATAATTTCCATTTTTTTGTTTTTTGTCCAGGAATGAACATTACGAAGGATTATTTTTTTTGGGCGTTGTATTCTTTCTCAGCCTCATTTGCTACCTATCCTATCTCTGTGTCAACCTTGTGAGAAAAATCCTTCCAAAATGGTTCAAATTATTAAGAAGTAAGTAACATACCTACCTAAATAATTCTTTGTAGGTAAATTATTTAACATTTAAAATTATTTTTGTCCAGATCTTTGTCCAGGATCTGGGGAAAGGAAAAGGGGGAAGCATCGAAAAGTAGGTGATCTGGACATTGACGTTGATTTTGATACAGAGCTCGCCATCATTGGAGATAGTAGTGATACTGATAACACAAAAATTGTCATCAACTAAAATTAACTTAATTATTCTCAAATAATTAATTATCTTTTATGTATAGGATGGATAGGATATAACTATACAATGCATTTTAAGCTTTTAACTATTTTATTTATTTTTATTATTTTACAATGATACTTATGAACATGTGCTTCTATAGGCTGTTTTTCAATTTTTGTAATAATGTCTTTTTAATGATCTTAAAATAAAATATTTTAACTCGAAAACACAAAAATGGTCATTCATAATTACACCTAATTACCTCGCATATGTCTTACAAGGAAACGGACCTAGACATGCGACATAAATACCGAAAAGGATCAATAGACAAAAACCAAAATTTTTATTGTAAATTCGCAGACTTTCGAAATACGATGTTTTTTTCAAAATTCCATAAAAATAGCTCTGGAAAGAGGTTTGAAATCCTGGAAAGTTCTGGAAAGCCGTCGATGGCTAATACTAATAAGGGTTAATTCAATGGTAATTTATGGAATTTAGGACAGAAATTGACAAAAAAAATATAGGTTCTTGTATTCTCCATTTATAAATAAAGGCACCTATCTAGGTCTAGGTATGTTTCACAAGTCCAGGGGTACATGAAGGTATGTTCCCTTGTCAGTCATTTTATTTTTTAGTCAGGTAGGGTACTTGAGATTTGAGATTATCTGACTAACCTAGAGCCTAGAGGTCTGAAATTTTCAGAAAAGTTGTATTATATATATAACTTGACTTATTGCCAAAATGTCAATCTTGGACTCTTCTTAGACATTGACATAGGCCCAAGGCCCAAATTGACGATGACTTATGCTCTAAAAATGAGAATTAAATTACCCCAAAAAAACAAAATTCATTGATCTCGTTCATTTGGTTAAAATTCGAGTAATAAAAGTCCAATAGGAATTTCAAACCTGTATTTTTTGGTATTTTTTTTTAATTTTTTGATTTTTCAATTTGACATTTTGTTGACATATTTAATTGGACATTTAATTAACATTAGGTTGACCAAGTATAAAAATCTTCACTCGATAGGATAATGCCTATTTAGTCCAAGAAATTAACACCTAGACCATGGAAAGTGTCCGGGTATATGACCCACTTTGTGTCATTGACAATATTGACAAGGGCGGAACTTTAGGGAAGGTAATTTTTAATATACTTCTACTGACTGATCCTTAGTAATTTTAACTAATTGTATTGTAATTGTATTGTAAAATTTAATTTGGACATTTTTGTGGTTTTTTACAGATCAATTGCGTGGAGACTTGTGGTAGTCAATTATTCTTAGGGACAAGAGAAGGGTAAGAAAATTGATACTTTATTTTATAGTCTATTCAGCTCTGATAAACCAAATTTTGGCCTTGGTTTGTAGTTGTAAAATTGAAGGTCAAAATTTGGTTTTTCAGGCATCTAGTCACTAGTAAATATAAAAGAACAAGTAGGTAGCATAAATTTTCCCTTTAATAATGACATTCTCATTTCATTTTTTAGGATTTTATTGGAATACATAATTATAACTGACGAATCATTAGGATATAAATACCAATTAGTTCGACAATGCAATTTAAATAAAAACTCAAAACAAGTAAGTTAGTTTTTTTTTATAAATATGATGTTAAATAAGTAATTATTAATTATAAAATTAATTTAGATCTTGATCTTGTCTTAATTTCAGAGTTTTCCAATTACTTTTGTGCGAGTTGCTTCGGTGCTCAATGTCTTGATTGTTCTTCAAGGAAATTATCTTTCGCTTTATGATATCCAGTCTTTTGAGAGAAGGGGAAACACAATTAGTGGTATGTATATGGTTTATTTAATCATTTTAAATGTTTTCTTTGTCTAATTGACTTTTTAAGACTAATTCTAATTGTAAGCTAATTTTACTTAACAGGTGTAAGCTGTGTTTCAATTGATGAAAATTCTGGATGTGATCCTTTTGTTTTAGAATTGTGTATAACAAAAAAGAGTACATTAATTCTGGTCCAGGTGTCAGAAAAGGGTTTCACCATCCTTCGAGAAATATCACTTGAATCAACACCTGAATCAATTGCAGTCTCCCAAAGCCTCGTCTGTGCTGGTCTCTCAAATGGAAAGTATTTAAATGTAAATATAAAAATGAAAAAGCAGAGTCAAGAGTTATGTTCATTTGATCCCGGTGAAGTTAAGCCATTAGTTGTTCATTTTGCGAAGGAAGAATATCTAGTTATTGGACCAGGTGGACTTGGTGTATTTGTTACTGCAAAGGGTACTTCAGAACGACCTCCAATAAGTTGGCCAGGTAGAGTTCTTAATTTGGCTGTTGATGGAATTAATATTGTTTGTATTGGAGAAGACTTTATATACGTTCATAGCGTGATTGATTATATGAGCTGTAATATTGAAAAATTTCCTGGAGCAAAAAATGTATCCATTTGTGAAGGGAAATTGTATGTTTGGACTTCCTCAAGATTATATTTATTTAGGCCAGTATCTGTTCAACAGCAAATTAATGTAAGTCAATTCATGATCTAATGATGCGCTCATAATAAGATAATTGGGCGAGCGAAGCGAGTCCTTACTATTCAACTTTGCTTGCACTTTGTCCGTCTGTCTGTCTGTATTTTTGTCCAAAGGATAACTCAAGAACTAAACTACTGGACCAATCTTAACCAAACTTGTCATGATGGACCCCCATAGGGCGGCAGTGTTAGTATTTCGACAAAAAATCCAGATGGCCCCACCCCTTGCGGTGCTGCGGACCCTTTAAGGGTCCGCCGGAACCGGAAAATTTTTTATTTGATAAAAATGTTCCACATGGCTTGAAATGCAAAGATATTTGGTCCGTGCGGCATCCGGGAACCGCACGGTGGTCCCTAATACCACAAAAAACTTTATTTTAAATATGCTTTGCTCGCCCAATTAATAGTCAACTTCTAGTGAGTTGATTAAAGCCTAGTTAGTTAATGGGGTATTTTATATAAAATTTTTGTATTTGTTTTGTAGACTTTATTAGAGTCAGAAGATATAGAAAAGGCATTTTCTCTTGTACAATTAGCCCATTTGAGTCAAGATGTCAAATCCTCTCTTATGAAAAGGATTCATTCATTAGCCATTTTCAAATATATTTCAGAATTACAATTTGAATCAGCAAAAGAATCATTTTATCAAAGTGGTGTGGATTTACGAGAGGTAATTTAAAATATTTTTGTGATCCATAATAAAAGAATAAACTTGACCATTCAACTTGTATTTAACAGATATTAAAACTTTTTCCGGGAATATTGCCAAGCACTTCCAACTTTAGTTCAAATCTTTGTCATAATTTTTCCAATTTTAGAGAGGTAATTTAACAATTTTTCGAATCAATTTATGTTTATGGCATTATATTATAATGTATTATGATTATTTTTTTGCTTTATAGATGATGGATAATGACGATGAGAAAATTAATTTGCTAGTCAATTTTATTGTTGAACTTCTATTAAGTGATGCAACAAGGACTTTTTCTTCCAAAGTAAGATTTTAATTGTAGTGAGTAGTGTATGAATTTAAAATTCATTTTAATTATTTGTCATTCTAGGACTTGGCCACATCTTTACTAAAATTGAGTTCAAAATTAGAGCTAAAAAATTATCAAAATATCATTATAAAATTGAATGTAATGGATGTTGATCATGTAGATCTTATTGATTGGCTCAAGGAACAAAATTCACTTAATCAATTAGCCTATTTTTTAAAAGCCAGAGGAGATTTATTGAAAGCTTTAGATATTTGGATTGAGTTAAGCTCAGCTGAATTTGATATTCTACAAATTGTTTTAGAAAGTCTAGTCGAGTAAGTATTGATTTTTATATCTCTTTTGAGACCATAAAGTCCTGCCCTGCCTGTGATGTTTATTTTTCATTTATTTTTAAATTTTCTTAGATGTAGAGATAAGGGAATTGTTTCATTCTACTTTGAAAAACTAAACAAAATAGATCCAGCAGTAGGACTAGAAATATATAAAAGAAAGCCAGCAGGAGATGTCATATTTCTTCCACTTGAAATAGCCGAAACTTTGCACAAATATCCCAAACTTTGTATCGAATATATTGAAGATTGCGTAGAGAGAAAGAAAATTGAGGATGGAGAATTGCATACTTATCTTGTCACAATTTACATTGATCAAATCCTTACCAATAATGATGAATCTCTAAGACCGAAATTAAGAAAGTTTATTATTTATTCAAATCAACTCAAAATTAGTTATTTAATTGGGAAACTGAAAGGAACGCCGCTTCGGTTTGAACTAGCATTACTTCATGGAAAAGTGAGTTATATTTAGATTTTAAACTTATCTACAAAAATGAACATGAACTTGGACTAATATTTATGTTGACCTAATTTTATACATAGGCTGGAGATCATAAACCGGCTCTGCAAGTATTAACGAAGGAGCTAAACGACCATAGCTTAGCAAGGGAATACTGTTTAGGAATTTCACAGCCTGCTGAGCGTCAGAAGGCGTTTACTGAACTCATTCGTATTTATGTAGAGTAAGAAAAGTATATACTACTGTATTAGGTATTTTTAACCTCAATTTGCCAAATTTTCTTCTCTAATAGCTCAAAAACAGATGAGGATATGTCGAACTGCATAATCTTACTTCAAGAATTTTGCCAGGAATTTGATTTAATGTCTGTTTTACAATTTATACCAGATGAATGGTCATTGGAAGAATTTAAGAATTTGCTTACTTGTGCTGTAAGAGGCTCACTGCATAAAGTAAGACTTAATCGTATTGTTTATTTTAGATTTTTACGATTTAACGATATATGTATTTTTGTATTTTACCAGAAAAGGAATATTGAGTTGAGAAAGTCACTACTAGCACGTATAAATATCGATTTACACGAAGAATTCTATGAGATTAATCAGGGCTATGCTATTGAGACTTCGGAGCAAGTTGATTGTGACAATTGTCGGAAACGTCTCGAGTTAGAAGACGGATTCTTTTTGAAAAATGATAAATATTTACTACATCGGGAATGTTTATGAAATTATGTATGTTAAATGACACTTTAATGATTCCCCATTTATTTCTATCTATTACCTACTATGTACTATTTTGTTATGCAGCTTGTCACGAAATTTTTTTCATCAAGAAATACAGTATATATATTATACTAGAGAAAGCAATTCAATAACTTTTATTGACTATTGATACTTTTATTTAAAATACTCGACGACAAGTTATGTAGAGTATTTTTATAAATGCAATCTTGTTTTCCCTTTCAATTTGAGTCGAATTTACCAATTGTATAGACTTGTACTTGTAGTATTGAATGTTACTAGAGAATATAAAGAATTTCATTATCAATAGAATCGTAATAGTGTAGGTAATAGACATTAGATTCCTAGAGTTTCATTAATCTTCTTATGTTCTTATGCCCGAATGATTTTCTAAGAATTTTAACTTGTACTTGTATTATATATAATTCAGTATGGAGGCAAAGAACTTCAATTTAATGCAAATACAGATACTCTAGCAAATACTCTAGACTCTAGCCTACCTATATAAATAAGTTGATACCGGTGTATAGATGTATAAGTAGTCCTAGTAGTCGATTAGTATTAGTATTTCTTTTTTAAACCTCATTTATTTTTGGACTTGCATTCATAGTTCATAGTCGTAGACCTTGGAATGATTTGCATTTACAATTTACGCATTATGCAAATCACATCATCAACTGTCTAGTAATATCTATTTAAGTACCTACATAATACATATCTCAAAACTCAAATCTAGATTTTAGATTCTATTGATTAAAATGAGGTATACCTATCATAGAATCTGCATCTATCTATCAAGTATGATGAGATGAGCTAAGTCATAGTCATAAAAGCGGAATACAAGGAATTTCTCTTATTTAAACTTTTTTCTAAGCTGAATAAACAATCGAATTTTTTTTCTTCTGAAATCACATCAAGTCCTAAATACTCACGATTACTACTCTAGAGGGGAATTGAAATGCTCTATAGTTATAGGTCTAGTATTATGATATGGATATCTTATCCTAAACAAATGGATGTTAAGCAGGAAGTAATTGCAAAGCTCTGTCTTTTTTTTGCGATTGTAAATTGTACCTACCTACTAGTATAAATGTGCAAAGCTTAAAAAATAAAGGTACCTACGGATTTACAGCTCCCAAGTATGACGGACTATTTTATCTTTTTAAATACTTTTAAATACCAGCAGAAGCTAAGGAATAGAACGAGATTTGATGTTTTTAAGATACACTCAAATCTCTCTATACAGTACTCGTATACAGCTACTTATTCAGTAAAATTTACTTTTAAATCCCAATATTTTAGGTTACAATCAGTAGGTTTTTGGAATTCTATCATGAGATGAAAGACCTGCTGAGCAATTTTCCTAGTCTTGAAATAAGAAAAGAGACTTTCTATATAGAGATATTCAACCGTAGTTCATTAATAGGTTGAAGTTGAACTCGATCTTGTTTATAAAACTATCAGTATCTCCTTCGCCTTCGAAATTTTTTGGTGAAATTAAATTTTGAATGGGCAACTTTTTGGCATTTTGCCAACATGTGCTTTATTCTTAGACGATGATCACAAACCCAAATTGTTCAAGCCTTGTCTTCTGATCTGACTGCTTCACTTTTGCTAGTACTAGTACTAGTACCTAACAGTTTAAGGTATATCCAGTGTCTTTTACCATCTATTATTTGAGTGTTTTAAAAAGCTCTACTTTTCTCTAAAAACTTTTTCAAAAAAATAGTGTAAAGCCGAACCCGAGCCGAAACGACTAAACAAATTAAACGAGACGAGATCACCCTTTTTTCGAAACTTTTTTTTTCTGTCCGCCCGTCCTTATCAATACCCTTACCATACCATAGCTTATCTAACTTGTACATTTTTTTCTATTCTGAATTTGATCTATCATTTTGATTCAATCTTATAAGTAGGTAACATTTATACCATATCACTATCACAATCGTTAGTAAATTATCTTTCTATTTTGATGCTCGACCGACCGACCCAATTCTTTTTTTTCTGTCTCAATTTCACCACACCACACCACCACCACCGGTTTCTTCAAAATATCATCAAGAGCCAAAAGTTTAACTCAAGAAATTTGCAAGTGTTCAAGTTCTCTTATTAACTCTCTCTTATTGTATTACAAACAAAATAGTTTAAACCTTCAGATAAGCTCTCAGAATAGGGTACTTAAAAAGCCAAAAAGTAGTTTAAAAGCCCTTATTTCAAACAAAAACATAAACTAATCAAAATCAAAATCTCAATTTGATCCGTAAATTATAAATCCAAGAAATGATCAAATTTTTGTACAATTTCAAAATCTATAAATGTAAATACCTACCTTAAGTATCCGTATTTCAAGATCTACAGATTAAATTCTTCAATATTAGAATACTGATACATACGCTGTATAAGACTATAGAATTACCCAAGCAAGTCAGTATTTTCTAGCAAAAATTTCTAAAAAATTTCGGAAAATTGTCAAAATTTGCATTTCAAGCTTTATAAAACAGACATAAAACGAATCAAGAATTTTAGGCATAAATAATTTCTTGATCAAAAAAATCAAAAGCTGAAAGTCAGGCAGCTTTTTGGGCATTATAACCCTTTTTTGTACATTTTTAATAGGTTGGATATATGTACTTATAGCCTAAAGCTTTAGTAGCAGTAAGAACTTAAAGTTAAGTAGGGTATATTTCTGTCTTTGCCCTGACTCAGATTTTTGCATTTTTGTCAATGTGTTTATAAACTACAGTATTGTAGGTACTGATAGATAGTAAGTAGGTACTAAAAGGACAAGTCAGTTCAGTTGTAAAGTGACGAGTTACACAGAATGTGCTGATCTTTTAATTAAACTTTAAATTACTAAAAAAATTAATCATGTCGAATAATAATACAATAACTACAATCACAAGTGTTGAGGAAATGTACAAGTGTGAAACACGTGAGATCGATATGGAAATGGAGATTCAAAATCGGCCATCAAGTTCTCTCAAAAATGCTTCTGAAATAAATATTGACCGATTGTCTGAATTTTCGCCAACACCATCAAACTACTCTAAATCACCTACTAATGTCATTTATAATCCAAATGCTTTGACGACAACTATAAGTACGATAGCTTTACAAAGTGGATCTACCAGATTTGTTATTGCACTTTTACAGGTACGGAAATAATTATAATTAGAAAGTAACTTGATGCCAAAATCTGTAACTTGAAAATATTTAATTTCAGAAAAGTTCAAAGAATTCTTAATTATAGATAGAAAATGAGAAACCATTGCTTTCACTCTCAATCTAGTAGGTACTATAGTGTACCTAATAGTAGTATATACTTACCTTGATATCTCAAATCTCAAATCTCAAAATAATTAAAATTTGAAACCATATCTGGTACTTACTGAACCTGGAACAATCGAATTTTACAAAATAATGCAGATTCAGAATTCAGATTTCCAGAAATTGAAAGGTTTTTTTTGCAAAAATTTGGATTCCTGAGATCGAGAATTCCGATGAAGTCAAAGCCTTCAAAGGTTTTGAGGAGTTTTGATCCAATTCAAGTATGTCAAAAGTCAAAATTTTGACACAAAATTTTAGTTCCTATCAAAATTCTTTAAAAATCATTAGACTTGACATCACATGTCAATATTTACAGCTTAAAAAATAAGTCATATGCCTAAGTAGCTACATATTTATTATGCACTCATATCAGTTCAGACAAAAAAGGATCAAAATTTCCAAATATTGGTAATTTTCAAGTAAATATTCTACTTAAAAAATTAGCATAATTTGGCATTTTGACATTTTTGATATTCTTTTAAAATCTCTATTATATTACTAATTATTTAGGTCTTAAAATTAAGCAAATTTTTGGCTTTTTGGTCTATATTTTAGCTTGAAAATTTTGTACCTACTTTTGATATTTTAGATTTGATTAAATGACAATAGGTACTCGTATCTATCTACATTGTATATCATGTAAATTCAATGTAAATATAAATACAAAAAGTTTATTATTTCAATCTCGGTTCAGTGAAACTAAAAGTCTAGGTTTTCTTACCAAGTATACAGGATAGTACTAGTAGTACAAGATATACGAGTGCATAAATAATAATGTTTTAACTCTGTTTGACAGATGTTTCAACAGAGAGCTTTTAAACTTTTATTCTCAAATTTTTTAAACTTTTTTTATACCCAATACTGATATAGTACTTTAATACCCTACCCAGTAACAAAATAGAAGGATTTTTTTTGTATTTTGACAAGATTTGAGATTTCGCCCACACATATCAGTCAGTACACTGATATCTCCTCACTTTAAACTAACCGTGTAAATACTCATAGTACCCTACTTATAATACCCATTTAGTAGTAAAAAGTCCAAACCGATTTTTATCTTATCTTTATCATGTTTACTGGGTATCTCTATCTATAAATTTACTATGTATTTATAAATTGAATTATGTTTTACAAGTATCAATACAAGTAAATTAAATCCATTCAAAAACACTATCTAAATCAAAGTACCCTATCTATAAGGTTGGAAAACAAATGTAAATTAAAGTATCTGTTGATTTTTGATAGACTATTTTATTGAATTTAGATTTGATTCAAAATCCGAAATTGAAACTCGAAAATATTTCGAATATCCAGATGTAACAAAACTTAAATTAATTTTGAGCTTAAATATCCTTAGTAGAATTAAGGCTTACCGCTCACAGGATTTAAAAATATGACCATCCCATGTTAATCAAATGGATCAGGTTTTCCGAGTACG
>JAQIXA010002419.1:0-18001 GCA_034699045.1 Nanhermannia cf. coronata Gr-Ori-00579 | reverse complement strand
AATGAGGTTTAAGTGGCTTTAGGGGTAATCGATGACGGAGATTCAGGATTTGATGTCAGTTTGACCCGGGAGTTGACATTTGACCTCGAAAATTGACCTTTGAACCCGAAAAATGGGGCAATTTGTGCTGTTTTCATTGCTTTGCTCGCACAATTAATAATCAACTTAAAAACTTAAAAGTGAGTTGATTAAAGCCTAGTATATATTAACTAATAACTATACTAAATAGATAGAACGTAAGGACCATAACTATGTGAATTCTTAATTCTTACCATGACCATTATTATCACAAAAAGTTAATTGATTTTGGCTATGAAATGATTTTAATTATGAATAATAATATGATGCTAATATTATACCCGCAGTTAATAGAGTCCGATCATTAATTATAGTGGATCCACATATGGCTTGCTGTATTTCTCCTGCAATTCCATAATATATTTTTGATGCAAACCATGGATATTCAAGTGGGGCTGTCAGTTCTCCATCGATTATCCTTGTAGAGCTCATTCCTGGCGCTTTTCCACCGCAAACTTAAAAGAATTGAATCTTATTTATTCAATTAAATTTTCCATTAATACCAAACCCAAGATAAGATGGTGATAATATCTGGGTTTGAATATTAATTTAGACCCTATCAGAATTTATAAGATAGATGTCAATATGAAAATTTAACAAAGATCTCGAATCTGAAAGCCTTTTGATGCTAAAATTTCAAAGTTTTGTCAAATGAGATGAAGACTTTTTACATGAAAAGAAAATTGAAAAAAAAATTGTTCAAAGGACTTGAAATGCAAATATTTACAGTTTCAGAACATGCCAGGGAATTTGTACCATAAATCTTCATATTATTATGTATTTAAACTATTTTGTAGAGTTTTTGGCATTTGGTATATTTCAAATTTTCAAATTTTTCTCACAAATAAAAAAGTTTTTAGTTCATTATCTTATCACATAAATTTATTATAATATTGCAAGTAAATTAGACTTCATAAAATTAGACTTCTAAAAATAAAAATTCAGTGTTCTCCATAGCGAGAATACAAAAACTATGGAGTATAACTTATTCGATAATTATATTGATTTCATTTGTTCAAAAATACGATTACGATCTAATTTAAAATATTATAATATATAATATTCTAATTATTATCACCATCTTATTTTTGATATTCTTTATAAAAATAATATGGTCTGGTCTATAGAACTATAATTTAAGAACGATATTATTGTGTAGCACGTGTAAACATGCTAGTAATTTAATAATATATTAAATTTTTAATTACCACAACTTTTAGTAAAATTTCTCGATTCATTTTCTTGAAGTTTCCTTGAGCCTGTTTCAAAATAATGTTTACAAACTTTTTGAGGGAATTTCAGGGAACCTGAAATTATTTTATTTTGAAATTCCAGGTTTTTTAAAAAAAATATTGAAATTTGGGTTTTGATTTTGATAATTCTCTGAGTTTTTGATGACGGAGAATTCGAATTTCACCGCCATTGGTTTTAACCCTAGGATCAGCAAAACCCATATTTCAATATTTAAAAAAAAACATGGAATTTCAAAATAAAATAATTTCAGGTTCCCGGAAATTTCCTTGTCAAGCCTTTTAAAAGTTTGCCAGCACAGCCAGGTATGCTGTCAAAGGTACCTTCGCACGTTATAAATAATAAGGTGTAAGGTGCCTAATAAAAGAGGCACATTAAATCACGATTCCCTTATAAATAAGCACGATAAAACAAGGTGCCAATATAAAAAGGCACGTTAAAACAATGTGCCGTTAGAAAGAGGCATGTTAAAGCTAGGTACCTCTAAATAAAATTTTTAAAAAATTTAATTAACGATTTATAAAATTGCAAAAATTAGAATTTTGATATTTTTTGGAAAGTTAATTTAAATACAATTGCAAAAATATTGAAATATTTTTAAATCGTATTTCTATATTATGTGATATTTATATGGTTTATATGGGTAAAATGACTGTGCAGAAACTGTGATGTGCAGTGGGAAGTGGGTAGTGGGAAGTGGGAAGTAAGGCAAAAGTGTGATATTTGCCAACTATGCTACGTATGCATGCTTATGGAAGGCAAACAAGTTTCCCTTTAAATCCAAAAAGGCTGGATAAAATTAATATTGAGTATTCTGTAGGTAATGTACCATTGATATTGATATATATGTATGTATCCTACATGATATAACTAAAAAAACATAAGTATTAGTATTATATAGGCCCATAATTATAAAAGTAGGTAGGTATTTATAGGTAGGGTACCCTACTAAAAGTACACTACCTACATATATACTGACTATTAGGTACTTACATTAGCAATACAATTTTAATTTTAATAAGTACATAGTGTCAAATAACAAGTTTATATATAGTTTATAGATGAATCACAAAAATTAATTTCCATTTATTATGTAGTACCTAGTACTTACAGAGTACATATTATAATACTTCTGATCGTGAGCCTCGTAGTTTCAATTAATTAAGAGCCTATCTCATATGCACCTAAAGTCTAAATTCTTATTCGACATTTTTCTATATTATACGAGTATAATTATAGGAAATATTCAGTCCGCAAATTTAGGTTCATGGGGATAGACTCTTATAATATATTTAGAATTAACATCAATATTTTACACAGATCAAAGTAATCAGTAATCAGTACCCTACAAATCATGCTCATGTACCGATATACTGATATTGTTAGTTACTATGTCTAGTACATTTGCAATGTACTAGAACATTTTGTAACAGTGCAGTAGAGTACTTACCAAAATGATATTGATTCTCAATTATCAATTTGAAATTCTAGTTTTCGTCCATTTGATTAGTACCTACCTGGCCTAGTACCAACATTACAATATAATATTTAAGATTTCAAAATTAAAAAATGAGATGATAAAAATTTGAGCTTGAGTCATTATTACTTATTACATTACTTACGAATGCTATTTTAACAAAACTACAGTAAAAATATGTAAGGTATCAGTTCGGTTCAGTTCAGAGATGTAGAATGTACTATCCTACATTTAATTCGGGTCCTAATTAAAAATCTAAAAAACAACTATGATTTAGCAACAACTTGATTAGCAACTAAAATGCTTTAAAACCAACTAATTCTCACTTAAATGTAACTACATACCCTACATAATATAATAACCTTTTTTGTCATCATTATACTTAAAAATCAATAATTATTTTTTCTTATCAACTTTCTTATATTTATACTAGATTTTATTATGCCCTTTAAAAAACCTTTTAGAAAAGGTTGATTTACTTATCATTATAATTATGGTCATATATGACTTACATTTTAAGAGATAGATTTAAAATATAAATTTTCAAAATTTCGGACTTTAATTTGGTATTTGGTTTTGAAAAATGAATTCTATGCTTTTTTACGGAATAAATAATTATCGAAAGTTTTATA
This sequence comes from Nanhermannia cf. coronata Gr-Ori-00579, assembly GCA_034699045.1. Taxonomy (NCBI): domain Eukaryota; kingdom Metazoa; phylum Arthropoda; class Arachnida; order Sarcoptiformes; family Nanhermanniidae; genus Nanhermannia; species Nanhermannia cf. coronata Gr-Ori-00579. Next base: position 14,563 of record JAQIXA010002419.1, on the reverse strand, counting down.
AGAATAATCGTAGGATTCTTATAAAAAGATTCTTATACACTTATACTCGTACATAGGCTCTATTAAAAAAGGTCTTTTAGCTCTAACCATAAAACAGAACAATGCCGGCTGCAAATCAAAAACCCTACTACTACTGAAGAAATAAATAACCCGGAAGGGAAAATAATGTGGGGTAGGTAGTAGGTATGTACAGTACATATTAGTATATGCATGTACAAAATCAAAGAGCAGTCATTTCCTTTTTTTTTCAAGCATTTTCTCATTTTTGTCGAAAGTGTTGGTCCTTAAAGACATTAATCTATATTATAATTCTAATTATGTATGTATCTACTAGGTATATAAAAATCATCATTAGTAGACTTATAAAGAATACAAATACAAATAGGTTAAAAAAAAATTGTTTTTTTTACCTCCATGGTGCAACACCTCCAGATGATATGCTAGCAGAATCGTCCATTTCAAGAGTGTGTGTGAGTGTGACTGTAGGTCCTTGTTGGTACTATGATGATGGTGGTTAGTGGTCAGTGGTCGTTGAAAGTGTTGATTCGATGAATATTAAAAAAGAATAAAATTTAATCTGGGGATCCAAAAAGTGGGGCGAGCGAGACGAGGAGCAACTAGCCGAGTAGTCGGAGAGTGACGGAACGGACCACCTTTTTTGTTTTGTGTCCGGATGGCGATTGAGGAATAAAAGTAAGTAAGTACTTAAGTAAGTAAGTAAGTAAGTAAGTAAGTAAATGAATGATATGATAGGGATAAGAATCAAGATAATAATAAAGTGTGGGCCAATTTCCAGAGCAGTCTTAGCAATATTTACTAACGATAATGGTATGGTACGGATTGGTACGGGCCAAGAGTCAAAGTCAGTTTGTGAGCTGAATCCGAATTTGAATCTCTGAATTGGCTTTCGCTGTCGCTGTGTGAATCTTCAGAGATTGTTCCCCTTTTTTTATCATGACTACTTTTTACTACCTACATCTCATAACATTATCTGTACTTGCTAATCGTACCTACCTAATATTAAGTGTACCAGTTACCAGCCTAGTATCTGTAGTTGTATACCTAACTAACTTAACTGCTTAAATTGTAGATATACATACATATACGTATGTATATACATGCGAACATCGCATCATCATTCGGGTTTTAGCAGGACATCGTACCCGAAAAACAAATCCACAATCAAACACTCACACTACTCATCTTCAGAATCAACCCATGATTCGATTAGTAGGCTGCAGTTAGGGTACTTACCTAAATCAAATCCTTAGCTCATAGGCAAATTTTATTCTCTATAGAATTTGAATATCTATTTCATAGATACATACCTAAGTACTTATATAAGTACTTAGAAAGAAAAGCAAATAGATTTGATAGCTTTTATTTGCTTTTATCCAGGCAGGAAGGGAAAGTCAAACAAAGCTTGGCTTTTCATTTTTTTGACTCACCGATCACCTTAATTAATGATACGAGTTATACTCATTCTCATTCTGGACAAACATCATTGTTGAGCATTCATAAAGTAAGATGCTACATCTCTACATTTGCTACCCTACTACTTATTGTTAGTACTAAGGATAGCTATCTTATACTTAGATATTTTTGGCTATCCTTGGTCCCAGATGGTCCAATATTTTAGTTAGGGTACACTTTATTAATAAATTGATACAAGTTAACTTTCGAGAACTACACTAAAATGTTAAGAATTATTTCCTGCGTTGTTTGGTGTTTGTGCTTGTGAGGAGTTTTTCTCAGTCAGTTCCTTCGGCAGTGGTGGTAAAAATAGATCCTCTGAGTTCTGCCCCGAAACAAGCTTACTCTAGAAATTGTTTCAAGAGATGCAAATCGGACTCGGACTTTAGCGTAAAAATCCGGAATCCGGAAAAGAATATTTTTTGAGATAAAAGTGATTTTCAATACCCGATATTATAAATTTAATATCCGCATGACCTTAAAATCGACCTTTGGCATTAAAATCTTAATTGACATTGAAATTAAAGTAACATGGTGACAATGTTATTTGTTTAAGAAAATACTTTTTTTAATTCTTAAAATAAAGGTTGTACCTACAGATATATAACAATTTTTAATTTTGCTTGAATTAATATCTGTATGTAAATAAAGTACCCTACCTATGTAAATATCGTATAATTGTATATTATACTACAAATTATATATTTCTTTTATTTCAAAAATTAATTTTTTCCCATTTTATCCCAACTTTCAGTGTCAAAGGTCAATTTTAAGGTTATAAACCATTACATATTAACACTTTATCAGATACCATCACATCACATACCATCAGATACAATCAGATACCATACATATAATACCGTAATCTCTGGCATTGAAGACCTATAAAAACCATTTTTATCTCAAAAAAATAATTTTTTCCGTTTTTCCGGTTTTTTATGCAAAAATCCGATTTGCATCTCGAAAATTTTTTTAGAATAAGCCCGAAACTCATACACTTTCTACTCTACTCTACCCATAGAGTAGACCCACCATCCACCATACTACACATACCTAACCTAACCTACCTAGGGATATATATCTGTAGGTATACTTAACCAGGCAGGAAAGTTGGTTCCAATCCACGGACACCATCATCAATATAATTACAATCACTATATATCGCATGGACCCGGTTCCTTCCCCATTCTCATTCCCCTTAATGAATTACCTAGGTAGTATCTATATTTTTCCTTTCAAGTTTATAATCTCACAAAAGATAAATACTAAATACTAATAACAACTAATTCTAAGAGTAAGTATCTACGATAATACTCGAACTATCCGATGTAGAGGATCTTTAACAAACTACTTTGTATCTATAAAACCTAACTAACATATGTACATAAATATCTGTATAAACTTTAAACTATATTATACTACACTTATAGAATAGTCATGTTTAGATGGCTTATAGCAGTATATATGTATACATATTTACTTATATAAATGTATGTATGCCATTGACATGGATATGAGTCAATGTCGTCGACTTGTGAAGTGAATGCAAAATTCTATAAAAAGGAATCGAATCTCTCGAAGACTATATAAGAAATATGATAATCCTGACTCATGATAATTATTTATTTAATTAATTAATTCAATGATAATGATAAGTATATTAAGTTGTTCTTTTGATTTGGACTTATAATAAGTATAATTATTAATTATAAATAAGAATAGTAAAATAGTATAGTAGGGTATAAGGAAGGAATTCGAGGAGGAAGTTAGTCTGGACTGTTTGGCGAGCCGAAATGAAATGGAAAGCATGAAGTCGTGCCCTCGTGGCTCCTGCTAAAGAAGATGAGTATTTAGCTTAATTAGTGCTAAGAAATAGTAATTATGTATTATTTAGTAAGTGTGACCGGATGATGGTAGGAGTGGCCGAATAGTTCGCAAAATTCTCTCTCAGGATTTTGCCCTCAATTGAGTTCAAAAATTTCCACCAGATACAGTAAGTATATCATCAACAACTACCCCATTATAATGCCTCTACTGATACATTCCATAAGTACCTACATACTGCATACATACTTTTCTCTGTTTTATTTTAGCTCATTTTGAAGATTTTGAGATTGAAAAATCATTTTTTATTTTTTTAAAATGAAATTTCTTAATTTTATGCCTACGAGTACTAGATATTATAGGTGGGTAAGCAGTAAGCATGGTATTACATAACAATATATGTAAGTAGTTGGTAGATAGGTAATAGGTATCTTTCTACTTAATAAAATAAAAGATAATGAATAATGATTCACTATTGAAAACAATGTAATAAATTGTAATGAAATAATTTATTTGATAACATTCAACATGAGATTAACATGAACAATTTATAATAATTAGAATTAAATATACATTTTAGTAGGTATGTAGTATAGAATTATATTTTTGAAATACATGTAGTAAGTAGATAGTTCGACACATATATTTTTATAGTAGGGTACCCTACCTACATTATAGTGCGGTAAAAAAAGATACTACCTATGTATAGGTACGACAGGTATATCAAGATATAAAAACAAGTCAAGATAAGTAGGGTATAATTTTTAGTATTAAAAAGTTATAATAATACCTACATAATATAATATTATTATATTTATGCCATATGGATAGGGTATCTAGTAACTATACATAATATAATCTAATATGTCAGTAGATATATTTGTCCAGTTATAAACATAAAATGAGGATGGAGAGAATAAGGAACAGGCAGGTACGTTGCAAATATGGATGGCTGGAACGGTTTTGTTTTCAAAAGAAGTCCGAACTGGTTTGAATGACTTGTATATCCCTCAGCTCGGTCTCCTTCAAAGTCTCCTCCTTCAAAGTATCATCGAGCTGGAGGGCAATGAAGGGGGGCGGGTCAAGGCTCTCGGTCAGCTCGGCTGACGTGGAAGCCCCCCCTCCCCCCTTAGGCCTTCTCCCGCTATCTCTCGATTTGAATTTAGGGAGATGGACGGCGAGGGGAAGCGGGAGGGGGACCGTCTGTTGGCCAGACCGACTTCGACTTCGACTCAGGGCAAAACGCTCGCGACGAGTTCTCCCCCCATCCCCCCCAGCAGTTACGCTGCTCGACCCAGAACCTCTACAGAAAATCAACAAAATTTAGTCAAAAGTCTAAAACTCTATTTTTTAGTTGATTAACAACTTACCTTGTTTTCCTCTCTCCGAATCCAGGTGCAGAGCCCTCACTACCATTTGAGCAGACAGAGTCTTCAGACCTGTCAGTCACAAGGTGGAAAGAGGGATGAATTATTATGCAAGTTATTATTATTAAGGTAATATTAATATGGATTGGATTGGATGACTGACCTTGACCGACCGATAATTTTGGACATTCCCGCAGCTCTGGCTGCTTCGATAATCGTGCCCCACTTCTTTTTGGTCATCTCGCGCTTAGCACCTGTGATACGAGCCAATTTGGCTAACTTGAACTGAACACCAATAAAAAGCATAATAAGGTATCATTATATCTTGTGCATATTAGTATGGTATATTTAATAATAGGCAATGTAGCTATATATAATAATGTACCTTGGGGGACTTCTTGTCCAAATAAGATGTTTCCAATTCATTGAGAGTTGCCGTTGAGTTGGGGGCGGGAGTAATGTTAAAACCCTAGGAATTTACAAAAAGGAAGATTACCATCCATCAATGAACTAAAACTAAAAATATATAGGTATGTAAAATTGCATTTTGAGCTTCTACCTTCATTAGCCTTCTTTCCTTTTGACGATTTTTTTTGCCGCCTAAAAATAATAAAGTATATGATAGAGATGAATAAATGAATGATGCTTATTGTTAGACTATTATTAGACTTATCTTATTAGACTTTAAAGCAAATTAGGTAAAATTATAGGTAAAAAATAGTTTATGAGATATAGAAAATACCTTGTCCGAAGCCAGATACGGAAGAGCAGTTCATGCCCGAGTTTTTGAGGACTTCTAGTAGTTCACAGCGAAACGCGGAAATGTCTTGTTTAATTTCATTCACATCATCCTGTTCAAAAAAATTACAATTTAAAGATTTAGATTTAGAGGTAATAGCAAAGAAATGGCGAAAGAAAAATTTACCTCGGTGACTCCCTGATTGTCTGCCTGTCGTTGTTCCGACGTGACATACCTGTATATTATAATAAAAATAATAATTTTATAATATTATAAAATTGCAGAATTGATTGTAACTAATTGATTGCTCTTAATGTTAATGAAATATGAAATAACGAGAAATGGCATACCTACGGACGAGGTTTCGCATAATATTTTGGTAGCGAAGGTCTCGTTCGTTCTGTTGAATAAACTTTCTCCGGACCGTCTTTATATGTTCCCTTTTTGCACTGTTAGAATACCGACAGAGCTTGCGAACAACCCATCTCAGAATGTAGTAGATCGATTTAGGGGTCGGGATGATATTAAATGGAGGCGGTACTAAAATGACATTTAATATCATATTACATTTTTACCAATTGTTTAACGAGAGAGGCAAGTGGATTATTCAACTTTGCTTTCACTTTGCTAGCCTGATGAGAAGATTATTCAAAAACTATTATTGGACTGATTTCAACCAAATTTGGCATAAAGGACCGGACTCTTATATTTAGTTGTAACATTACATTTTGACAATATTTTCAGGTTACCCCACCATTTAATTTAGGGTATATCCTTTCCTTCAAGGAATCTTCATTTTAATCAAAAAGGGAAAAAATCAAAGGAAAAACTCAAAGAGATTTTTAAGTGACTAATCACTAGTGACTAGATAATCCATGACAGAATCCCGATGACATTCGTTTTATAATGCCTTCAACGCTTTGCTCGAGCAATTAATAATTAACTTTAATGAGTCCCAATTAATTGACTAATTTAATTAACTAGCTAAATTCTAGTTAATTGAGTAGGTTAGGCACCCTACTTATGTTTGATTTGTAACTGACCTGTGGCCCCTTCCTCGAAATAGCTGATCCAAAGTTTGCTTCTCGCGAATTTCCACTCAACGTCAGCCTTCTCGAAGATGAGTTGGTAAGAATGATTCATCATAGCAATCAATAGATTTAAAAGAACCACAATATTTATCACCGAAAAGCAACCAAACATCAGCATACCTGTACTCAGACATTTATGTATGAACAATTGCGTCAATATGTTGGACAAATCAAGGTAAGTACTTTACTTTTACTTACCCCAGAATCTGGTGAAGCTTTTGATCGAGTCAAATTCAAAGCTTTCCAACTCAACTAGACCGAAAACTGCCCAAAAAAGTGTTTGTGAAGTTTCCCAAAGACTTGATTTGGGAACAAATAAGAAAAGTTAATAAATAGTATTAAGCTACGAATTAGAGAAGCTTATTAGCATTTTATTTTATTACTTTGAAAATCGTCTCCAGAGATGACAATTGTCCATTTTGTCCCCTATTGAAATATAAATATTGTAGACAAAAGATTCCACTATTTTATACACTATTTAATGTTATGCAAATCAGTTTAATGTAAGGAAGTAAGGAAGGTACTACAGTTACAGCATAGGTAGGGTACTGTACAATTTTGTCGATTTTTAAAATGTTTTCTAAATAATAATTCATTTGGTAATGAAATTGTAAACGCCTTTTATATTACTTAAATTACTCAAAAATTTATTTAAATAAAAATGTGAATACATACTACAATTTGTAATAACTAGAGTATATGTACCTATTAGGTACCCTACATATTTTTAAAGAAAAAAATATTGAATAGGTAGGTAAGCAGTGGTTACCAGTTATATTTCTGGCTTCTGGGTTGATGCAGTACTGATTGTACTGGAGCTCCGCATAGTACCATAATAATTGATTCATACCTAACCACAAAAAACACCATGGTAATTATTCACATCAAATTAGGATAAAATTAAAATGGGTAGTATTTTGTACGAGGCAGTAAGTAGTATAATATAAATGTATGGTAATTGTTAGGAGGACGTGTCATTTATGTTTTTCATGGATATGTGTAACCTGTCAAGAATCTAATGTGATTAAGTATAATGTTAAAGTATATAATTCATCTGTTTTATATCCCCCCCCCCCCAATAAGAAATGAGCGAGGAATCATTTTAAAAGATTAAAAATTCAGTTTCAGTTTGCATTTTGCTAGCATGGACATCCAAATGACACATATTTTATACTTACTCGCCCGCTAGCAGATTGCTAGGTTATGCATGCAAATATATCTATACATAGTAGTAGTCAATGTAAAGTGTAAAATAGATCAGTACCAGTACCAGAATTCGATAAAATGGCTAATCCCATGCCAAGTACCCTACTTAAATTTAGGCACTGAATCGTAGGTAGGTGGCACAGAGATACTTAAAAGTTTAAACTACCCGCCGATTAAGTATACATATACCGTTTATCATGCTATGAATACTTATTATTTATTATGTGTAATAGTAATAAGTAATTAACTAACCCTAAAATTAACTAACCCTAAAATTAAAATTTAATTTTAATGAGATCAATCCGTACAGTTGTTATTATTCAATCTGTATCATTTAAAAGCTATTCTATACCTATCCATCTAAACTTTAATCTCTGTTCACTTTTCTAATTTCTCATTCCAATACTACGGAGGTGTACCTACCTATATTATTATGTAAAACTATTTTACTTCAATTTAGTTATGTAAGTAGGTACTTCTCCACAAAAATGACTCTTTTGAAACAAACTTTGACTGGAATTTGGAATGAAACATAAATATAGATAATTATATATTACCTCTATATTTTATAACTAAACGGATTTGGTCATGTTTTGTAGCTGAGGATTAAATCTAGATCAAGATCAGAGTGAAAGTGCCCCTGCTGGAACTTTATTCATTCATTTCAATTAGGTATAATATATAATATCTGTATGTAATGTATTATGAATTAATTAAAGTTTCAAACAGAATCCTTTTCTGCTGTGAGAAAACTGGCATGACATTTCATCTATCATCAAATACGTGAGTTTGTATTTGGAAATCGGAAATGTACTGTACATTCTAATTTTAACTTTTAACTAACCACAAGTCAAACACGTCCTAAAATACTTATTTATAATTATTCAGTAAGTACATTACATATATAAGGTATACTGATATTGTTACAAAATTTAAGGTCAAAGTAACGGTCAAATCCTGTCAACTCTTCAAAAGAAAACTCACATACGCTATGTAATGTAGTAAAATTATTTAAGATTATTAAACACTTGTAGTTTTACAAGTGTTTAATAAAATGCAAACTCGACATAATAAGCTTTAATTAGTTTATTATGTCGAGTTTGCATTTTATCGAGTTGACATTAAGTAGGTAACTTACCACACGAGAAGGCAAACAGGACTAGAATGTACCTGTACATTACATATTATACGAGTTTTATAATAAGTAATTGTAATAAGAAAGTGTGAGTAAGATAGGATATAGGAAAAAAAACTTACAGGAAAAAAAATTTGATGATGTCCATCACCATCCGCCCCAGCGAGATCTGATTATTAGATTACTGGTTGGTAAATAAATATCTATTAAAAGTGAATTTTGATCAAAATACCTGCAGCGGACCTGCAATTTCATATCATTAGATTAGACTTTTTAATATTAGTTTTGATACGTTTACTAAAAATAAAATAATGTAATAAGTTGGTACAGCTAAGATACTCGTAGTAATGATAAGTAAGTATTATAAAAAAACCTAAATAAGGATTCACTGAGAAAATGTAGACCAGCTTCAGCGAACTAGAAGATAAATACGGTAAAAAAAAAGAATATAAATATGTATTACATATATGTACCTATATGTATAAGACATATATTATAGCATAATATTATATTAGGTTAACGAATTATTAGTGAGCAAATGGATATTTCCAAATTCCATTAGTTAATCAATCAATCAAATCGAATCAAATCCATTCCCATGTCAATCAATGAATGACTGTGTAAATATGGAATGAATGCATTATTGATATTGGAAGGTATATACATACATGTTGTAGTTAGGATGAGATTTGAATAAAACTAAATCTTTAGATTTAAATGAGGCTGAAAATTTTTTTAAATTGAAATTTTGAATAATTTTTATTGAGAAAATACGAGTATATTTTATATCAGATTCAAATAGGTTTAGAGAGATTGAAGAAATTGGATGATTGGTAATCGGAATATAAATAATGAAATTTAAATGGTAATATTATTTATATAATACATATGTACATAAATAGCTAAAAGAGGTATTTATAATTTTTTTTCATGTCATTGTAATAATATCAAATTTAGTTGCTTGCAATTTGATAATAAACAAAAATTCTAAACTCTAAATTAGACTGACTGGACGCAGTCAGCTAGATTTTTATGAAAGACATAACAGATTCAAGAATCTTGTGTTTATTCCGATAAATAAAGGGCTTAAGTATTTATAAGGTACTGGGTACTTAACACCCTACTGCTACTGCATGAAATATATCATTCATTCATTAAGTTAAATTATAAGAAGCAGTTAGTTTCCTATTCTGCCATATAGTATATATTCGTATTTTTTATGTTGGATATAGGCGAGACAAAAAAAAGCAGACATTTTTTTCGAAATGTTCCATGTCTTGAAAAAATGGGTTGTTTATTACATTAGTATATAAGTAGGGTACTAATAGAGTACCTTAGGTATATATTTAGATTTAGATATTCTTCGACTCTGAGAATCAAACTAATATCAAACTATAGATCTGCTCTGCTTATTTTATTAAATGCTGAAAGGCAATAGAATAGCATAATGACCAAAATCAACAACTTGGTATGTACCTGAAAATGTTGGCTCCAGCGAACATTGCTTCAGCTGAAAAAAAAACAGAAATCAAGAAATCAATGTTGGTTCGATTTTAACTCAATTAATACACTATGACAAGATATACAAAAATTAAATTGCTTATATTTGCTGACCAATTAACATCGGATCCCAAGCGTCCCAATCTTCTCTTCTATCTTGCCCCTAAATATTAATTAATTATTTGATTAATTAGTTAATAAAATATTTTTTTTATAAATTACAGTAGTAAATTACTTACCTCTTCTAATCCGCCTTTTGGGCCGAGACGAACCTGCAAATGAGAGACCAGCCTCAAAGCAATAGTTGCGACATACAAGGAATTCGTCACGAAGTCGAGCACTGTCATTCAAAATATTGGATATTCTGAAATTTAGACTTTTTATAGAAAAAAAATACCATTCCACATATCGGACACGTATTCCTAATGAAAAATTTATAATTTTAATTTATAATTTAATTACATTTGCTCGTTTCGTAACTAACCTGCAAGCCTACGGACCATAGTTGCTTAATCTCCTAAATAAGATATTTTAAAGATACAATATTAATAAGGGGTGAATGGCTAAATTCATAAAAATATTTGCTATTTTAGGCTCAATTATTTCACTTACCGACCAAATAAGACCAAAAACCCATGCTAGAATTAACCACTCTACGAGAGAGGGAGGTGCACCCCTAAGAGTCGGGTTAAAGTAATATCAGTATAAAACACAATAGTGTCAAATAATAATAAAAGTTATTGTTTGTTATTCGGTCGAGGTTGTACCTTTTGGTAGTGCCTCTAAGGGAGACCCACTTGTCGAGCCATGGGATTGGACGTCCCAAAAGTCTATCTTCTCCTCCAAGATTGTTCTGATCGGGCACGTCTCCCAGAATCGTGTCAAAACGTTGACTCGCGAGGATAAGCAGGACTGGGAATAGAAATAGAAATTTAAATAGAACCGTTTTAACCCTATCTTTAACCATTAAATAGGACCAATGTTCGAAGGACTACCCAGTAGGCTAGGCAATAATAGGGGTAGTATAATATAGTAGATAGCTATAATTGACTAATTAATTTAATAAGTATTCGGTGCTTACAAAGAAATGTGAAGTAAGAGGAGCTGTGGCAGATGAACTTGACTGAAATGAGGGAAAATAAAAGTAAAATGAATGAGAATATTGAACTAGAACATAATAGTATATAATTATAGGTACCCTACTTGTGTAATTTATGAATTCTGAATCTGATATGTACCCTACTTGAGACTTACTGAATGGCTTCCTGAGTTTAACTCCCCAGTTTGAATGTGGTGCAATGATGTAAGAAAATGAAAATAGAGGGAACCTTTTCAAAAATATCAATTACTATACATATTATATTGATTAGGTGCTTGACTCTAATGATAAGAATTACAAATAGTACAAGTATTATGAACATACATTAGACCGATTCGGATCACTTCTATTGCCTAATGGGAAATAATTAGGCAGATAATACATTATTAAAATACTACATATCATATGTTTTTAGAACAGATTCATTTAGTGTGTAGAATTTTATAGTGATGGATGTGTCTGACCTGAAAGGCCATATTTCTACGACGAAACCCCGGTAATCCTTCGTACCAGATTGAAGCTAAAAGTTGCTGAACATTTGGATGAGCGACGAATTTTTTCTGCCTGAATTTGATGGCGAGTTTAAGTCGGTTAAGATGCATTCTGTCTCCGTGCTCAAATGTGGGACCATGAGGATCATGATTCTTAAAAAATAAACAAGCTCATGATTTTTCTAAACTTTTGTGTAAGATAAGATAAACTATTAAGTATTAATGAAGTTACCAGGAGGACCTCAAGCTAAAATAAACAAATAAAATACTAATAATAATATACCTAATTATGCTACAGTTTATGATAGGGTATATGATAAAATTAAAATGTAATTGAAACTTGAAAAATCTATTAAATACAAATATGTATCATTGTACGAGTACAGTATATATCAATAATACTGATATAACATTTGTTTAACTACTAACTACTACTGTACTACAGTAGTATAGTATTGGTTCTGCGACAAAAGTCCTACAAAATAGAACCCTACAGACAATAGTCCTACCGACCCTTGGCCTACAGTGTACAGGCTAAGCACCTACAGACAATACATCTAACTGCTCAAAGTGTAGGACATAAATGGCCTAAATTTTATTTAAACTGAATCTTATAATAGGAAATCTGAAATCTGTAGGCCAATTATTTGCTGTGCCTTTGTCTTGTATTTCAAATGTCGCTGTAGGTTGCTTATCTGTAGGACTTTTGTCTATAGGTTCTATGTCAACAGAGGGTACCTACCTCATAGGAGCCGCGTGTGTGGTAAATGAGGGCTGTTGCAAAGTCCTCGCAACGGGCTCGTAATTCCTAAAAACCCAAGATTGAAAAACTTCAAACTCAAATAGAAATGGAAGCTGAAAGACAAACCAACCATGTATTCAGCCTTGAATTCATGCTCAGCGAAAAAGAGCCTCCTTAGTTCCCATGAAAGTTCAAAGGCTGTTAAAATAGGATCCTTGGAGGAGAGAGCTGACAAAAAAATTACCAAAAATTGGCAAAATTGAGAAAGGGGAATGGTATTTATAAGATAGATTATATAGATATTGTTTAGTGTCATAATAAGAGCTATTGGACTACCAATAAGTGAGGGACTGGCCAGTGCTCTATACGCATTAATCCTGGATCTGCTATGTCTAAGAGAATCCTCCTGTCTCGAGTTCACACACTCATCGCAGCCGCATCTAAAAAATAAAAAAAATGTCAAATCAGTCATATCATATCCTAATATAACTACATATTTTAGGTAGGTACCTATTTATTTTCATGAACATGTAAATTTAGTATAGCATGATAGATAATATTTTTTTGAATGACCTTTTGGGTAGCTATCGATGACAAAAATTTAATGTCACCAATTGAAATAATGTATTCTGTATTACTATTATAAAAGTACCAAATCATCATAAAATTATGTACGTACGTTCATACAAGCACTTATTAGAACTTGAACAAAAACTCTTAATAGGTACCCTACATAGTACCAATAGGAGTAGCATCTACTGATCTTGCTAATACATAGTATATAAGCACCCTATATGTACTGGAATGTATGTATATTAGGTATTTAAAAATTCCTAGAATGCTTTCCCTCTGAATAACTTTTCTCTAACATTAAAATATTTTTGTATTATTTGAAAAATTATTTTCAATGTAGGTACTTTGAGTTTATGCAAACATTCCTTTAAAATTAAAATAACTAGACATCTCTTCCGGCTTGCTCAAATAAATTTATAGTATCATAATTTTCTGCAAGTCTCCCTTTATATCCCAATTAAATACCAAATAAACCAATACAATAGTTGTTACTTGCCTGATGTCATGAGGTTGGGGCAAACTGCCCTTGCCTCTATCCAGGAGAAGTTTGATGATCTCGTAGTTGTCTCGATGGGCGGCTAGTATGAGGGGTGTTATATCTTTGGAGAAGGTAGCAGTGTCCGACGGAAGGGATTCCCAACTCTATACAAAATATACAATACAACATACCCAAAGTCACAAAATTTTAAATAGAAATATACTTTCTATCATCATTAGATAGAGATCTCTTTCAAATATGTACTCACGTGTGGCTCTCCGGGAACGTGCTAAATAAAGTAATAAAAAACTCAAGTAAGGTCAAAATTATTTTAAAGATAGACTAGCTGGGTACTACAAAGTAGTCTATCTTTATCTTTAGGTACTAGTTTATCTTTAGGCACAACAAATTTTATATAAATGTCTTACCACCACATCCTCATGCTCAAGAAGGACCTCAACCGCTAGAACAATAAAAAATGATTTCGATCACAATTTAATTTATATAAGTAAATCTAAAATCTAAATGGGTGGCTAAAATAATCTTTATTATTACCTTCGACGTATTCCTCTGATATCGCATGAAGTAGTGCATCCTTTGTCTCAACGCGATACTCCAGCAATAGCTCTACCATTTCCAGGTTCTCGTTGTCAATGGCCATCAGAAGGGCCTGCAGGACACAAAAGTCGTACGATGATAACCATCATATAGTTATAGAACGATATATTATCAAATTAATTATCAAATAATTTTTTTCACAATTAAAATTCGATTTAAATCAAATTTTTTTGTATAATCATGTAGCCCTTAAGCTACTCTATCAAAATTTCATCGAATATTTATAA